>APFE030680941.1:0-15212 GCA_000404065.3 Pinus taeda
TCCATCTAAATTTTATTTTCAAGAAACTATTGACCAATTTGAACAAATTTTGAATGCCATATCTGAAAAATCAACTGCATGAGAAAATCAGCACTGTAAAATCAAATAAAAATGACATCATCACATGAAAATGGCAATGTTTCTTTTGCGTATAATAAGTTTCATGTTATTAAACATGACATAAAACCATCGTACAATCTTTGGTTGAGGTCATAGAGAAATTCGAGTGTCTCCAGAACTCGGTTGTATTATGTTTCAGATAGGATGGACTTCTGGTGAACTTTAATTCCTTAGTTAGTTATTTCAGGGTGCGTATAACTTGTGTCATGATTCATTTACCGACAGCTTTGCATTTCTTTTTGCCTGGAGTTTATTCTGTTTCTATTATATTGAGTTTATCTAGTCGGTAGATTTTTATGATCAGTTGATGGTTGACTTTGTAGTGCTCCTCCTAATTACCTGAATCAACTATCAGAATCCGGATAAGGACGACTGCATCCTCTCGGTCTGGATTTGATTAATTTCATATATACCATGAAATCTTATTAGTATCCTTCATTAATTTTTATATTTACATATCCACTCTATAGAATGGAAGTGGCCCTTTTCCATGTATCAAAAGGGTTACTCCACAAGATGGATTACTTGGTATTCTGAGATTATGAGCTCTCTCGATTATAAATTATATTCTAGTAATTGGAAATACCACGAAATAGCCATATATCACGAATGGGGTACTGAAAACTACATTGAACTATTCCATCTGTATCATGAAATCTTATTCAATCAAACACACAAAGTCAGTGGGTGTGTAGAGTAATCCTGAATTACATCTTGATTTTCACGGTTATGATTGAAACTATCTTTGATCGCATCTAGAGAATGGATTGTGTAGCTAATTAATGATTACCACTTTTTCCAATCTCATGTCAGTGTTCCGGAGATGTGAAGTGAATAACAATGGGTTAATTTATCTGCTTAATCTGCGTCAGCAGCTATAACGTGCTGCGCCAACCGTGTCTATCACCATGTTATGGCAGGCTGAAGGAGCCGAGGGAGTATAACCATTCTTTGGAAGCTTATCATTCAACAGACTAATATTAATGGCGGGTGTTTTATTGGCTTCTTTGATAAAGGCTTCAGATATTTTATTGGTATTCGTGGTGTCCCTAATTTTGGTGTCAGCCGTGACTTCCAGGAGAAAATTAGGTCTGGAAAGCGCCGTTGGAAAGTGCGCAGAGATTAGCAAAACGCATATTAGGGTGCCATACACCACAGTGACTGCCATGTTAGAATTTGAATAAGCGCCTCGGCTTCGATGGAGTGGACAATATAGACGAAATACAATGGACCGTCGGAAGTAAAATAAAATGATGAACGAATATGTTTAACGAGAGATTGGCTTGAAAAGTGATGCAGAGGTGAGATAGAAGGCGAGTGACTAGAAAGGGGAAATAAAGATGTATATATATACGTGATTCATACCCGTCCTTTGACGAATTCGCTGGCCATGAATTCAGGGACGAACGAACAGGCTGCGAAATCAAACATTAGCTTTATAGAATACGCGTCTGATGGACCAAACACAGAATGGACTTTAAGTTCGATCAGAAGGGCCCCCGCGTTTGATTTCTTCAAATCAAAGGCCCTGTAAGCCCATTGCAAATATTATGTCCACTACGATTGGTTTCATCACGTCAAAGTCAAAAGGCCCTGTCGAGTCAATGTCAAATATTGTATGTGCTGATTCCGACCACGTTAAGCTGAAATGAAACCATGTTTATAAAATTGAACCCATTTCTGTTTCAATGAATCACTTTACATGCGTTAGACTTACGTATTGAAGAGGAGGATGAAGGCAAGCGATAAAAGCAAATTGAGAGAAATGCCGCATAACCAGTCTGAACGGGGAGTGTAGTTCAATATATACCCTTCGTCCTCATCTCTGGCATGGCCATGGGTTTACAAGTCTTTTGAAAGGTGTGCCAATGGTAGAGTGCGCGGTGTGAACAAGCAGCTCTCGGACCATAAAGTTTATGGTCGCCACAACTATTTCAGTTTGGTCGAAAATCGTAGGAGTTCTAATAGAAACATATATTTTGTAACATTATTTTTTCAAAAAAACTAAATCCCCCAAAAAAGGGAATATGAATAAGAATTCAGAGCACATGAATTTTCAGAGGTTTCTTCAATTCAATAAATAAGGTGAATAATTAGTATTGGCTTGATATACTAGGGAATATGAATAACACTTTAAAACACATGAGATTTTAGTGGTCAATTCAATGAAGATGATAAGTTAATGTAATTAGTATTGAATTGAGATACTTGTATTGGATTATTTCCCAATAAAAAAGAATATGTTCCTTTGAAACAATTTATCACAAGAAGTATTTAATTATAACTTATTATCAAGAAGAAGGAACAATTTATAGAAAGGAAAGTGAGTATAAGAGTTTGGGTTGGAGTTGTTGAGGTAATAATTAAATGTTATATGTCGATGAAGTGAAGGACCTTATGTAAATTGTCTTAAAAATTTATTTTTCCTTGTTATCGAGGAATCACTTTTCATTTTTTTCCATTTCCAACTTGATGGTTCTCATTATAGTTAATGCCTCATTTGTCGTGTCTAGTCATGCAACACTGATTTGATTTCTTCCTCACTATAGATGGCTCTTAACTTGTAACCTCTCATCATCATTGGGATCTAAAGAGGTCGATAAAAAGAGTTGTATTACTTGTTACGTGAAACTAAGTATAATAAAGAAATCCAAACATGTAATGGGGATACATTGGTTATGAAACTAAGTATAATAAAGAAATCCAAACATGTAATGGGGATACATTGGTTATGAGGCATCGCTATGCTAGAAGATAAAATGGTGAATTTGTAAGCACATCCATGATATTCAAAAAATACTTTTATCAAAGAAGTGATGCAACAACTTCTACAATGCCAAGACTAGTTATTATCTTTGACACAATCAAAATTTTAATTAGCAACACTTGTAATTATTACAAATAAAGGTCCATTATTTAGAGAAACATTGATCACATGAAGAAGGCAATTTATTAATGATAGCATTCCTCATTTTTGCATTCCACCATTCATTTAGAAATTATAGTTCAAGATGTAATTGAGCTATAAAATATAGAATTAAGATAGACTTTGATCATGAGTTTACATTCCATAAAGTCTTTCTTGTTTTTAGGATTCTTTGCATATTTTAAACAAATCATTGCTAAAAAAAATGCATTTTTGGATAACAATGATAACCTTGTTAATGTCAAACTCATGGTACAATTGATTCATCAATTAATAGATCCAAATTTTGAGGAAAATGACTTCCAAAATACCAAATTGTGAGGAAATCAACTTAAAAATATCACATGAAAATATTTATGTGATTAAAAAGAGATGCAATTAAAATCGATGCATTAATCATTTTTATACATAGAATGTTGGGTGATTTACACCATACCCTAAATTCTTTACAACGGAATGTTTCTTCATAATTTTGTTGTCATCGATACCTCTGGCCGGGATAGTCAATATTGACATCCATTCAAGTTAGAGAAAAGGAATAAGTGTAAACATCTATGTTATGTACGTAGCACAAATGTTGGACACTTGTTGTAAATAAAATCAATCCCATTGATGAGTAGTATTTTTTAGATAATTTTCTAAATATGGTCACATTTAGAAGACCAAAGGTCATATTAGTGAGCTTTCCCAATTTCCATGCTTTAAATCATATATCTATCATGATGTTAGAAACATAAATATTGATACAAATATGGCTTTTTGAATATTATCATAGAAGATCACCATGTAAGTTTTGTACATTGCTTCTTTATGAGTTTATGTCCTTATATGAATTTAAGCTTTCAATGCAATTGCAAATGATTTTGTCCAAGTTTCCTTTGAGAATTAGCTATTGAAAATCATCACATAAGATTAATACCTTCTTTATTTATGATTTTATACCGTTATACTATTTACAATACATGCATCTTAAACTAACCTTCCTTAGATTTTATTATATGTAGGTAATCATTACCTTCTCTAAGATTTTCTATGCTTTCCATATTAATAAGAAAAAGAGTGAAAAGATAAGAATGTGATGAGGGTAGGAAAAGACACGGTAGTGCATAAAGATAATATTATGGATTTTATTTCTTATACACACACACACACATATAATCTTTTCCTTCTCTAAGATTTTGTATGGTTGAATACTATCCATATTAATAAGAAAAAGAGTGAAGAGATAGGAATGTGATGAGGATAAGAGAAGACACGGTAATGCATAAAGATAATATTATGGAAAACACATCAAATTTGTTGAAAAATATAACTAAATAAATGAAGTATAAAAATATCCAACCATGTAAAAATATCCAAGCATGTGATATATGATGTAGCTATGAAAGTTTAAATATATGCCAAATAGATAGTGCATAATAATAATATTGCAACAAACACATCAAACTTGTTAAAAACAATAACTAATAAATAAAATAGAAAAATATGGTAGCATGTAAAAATGATTCAAACATATGACATATGATGTAGTTCTGAAAATCTAAAAATATGCTAAATAGATATTTGTATAGCTCCAAAATGCTAACAATGCCCTAAAATAAAAGATTTTATCTAAAATATGAACTCAAGACTTCTACAGCGTATGAATTATATTTGAATCATTGTCATTACCAAACTAATAAGTAAAGTAAACTATATAATCTCAATTTTTTAAAATTTGTGGAATTTTTCAAATTGATTACTAAAATCTCTCAACACAATAAACAATAATTAATTCTCAAAATAAATATGATTTACTAAAATGTTGAATTCTCAAATACTAAAATGTTGAATTCTCAAAATAAATATAAATTAATACAAATTTGAAAACTGAGATAAACAAATCATGGCATTCATGTGACCAAATGTCCATGACCACAACCAAATCATGTAAATAGGCTAGTGCCCCTTGATTGAATGACGTTAATATTATTTAATTAAAATACTTTGAAAGTATATGAAATATTTTAGGAAGATTTGGTTGGCTTTATTTTTTCATTATGGTGCGTGAGGTTTATGGATCTAATCTCATTGAATTTTGTAATTTGATCCACTGTTATTATAACTTTATTTATTATTACTTTTTCTCCATTAATGAAATGCAGGAAATCCGGATTACATTGACAAGGTTTCGACATTTTGATTTGGAAGGCATTGAAAAAATAAAAATATATATTACTAATAAATATTTTTTTTATTATCATAATTATTTTAGAAATATCAATATATATTTTTAAATAAATTTAAAAAATAATGATAATATAATGTAAATAAGTTATATTTTATATAATTATGCAAATCAATTATATTTATTTATAATATAGAGTAACACAATTATATTAGTAAATGTGGTTGATATATATTTAAGACTTCGTTTTGCATTATTTATAAAGACGAGTTTATATATCTAGACAAGAATAGCCCAAAGTTTTTTTGGCATGAAATTCAACCAAGGAAGAAGAAAACTGAAAATAATATTACAACCAATTAGTGAGTTGATTATGCAAGACAACTTTATGAAAAAGAATTAGAGATTGAGCCTCCTCCTCGGATCAACACAACTACAAAGATTTTCACATTACAAGAGGTGGAGGGAGGAGTTACAAAGTTGAAAATAGGGAAGGCAAAGGACTTGGTTGAACTTCAAGCAAAATCTATAAAGCTGGGAATGAATATTCTTGCACCACACATCATGGAAGTATTCAAAGACATCATTCAACAATGATTCCCAAGAGATTGGACAACCAGTCTAGCATTACCTGTTTTTAAAAGTGGAGACGTTAATAATCCTTCCAACTATAGAACCATCATGATCATTCCTTTGTTTGTAAATATTTTCAGTGGCATAGTAAAAAATAGGATCAGTAAGTGGGCAAAAGTAAAAGAAAAGAGGCAAAATGTTAAAATGGGTTTTAGGCTGAAACATTTTACAATAGATCATGGTATCACACTGAGACACGTTATTGAAAAGGCTTGGGGGGACAAAGAAGAAGTATTTTTTCTATTTTTTGACTTCAAAAAGGCATTTGACATGGTCCCTAGAGACAAGTTATGCCGTAGAATGGAGGAACTTAAAATTCCTTTGCAATATAGAATTGTTGGCCATAGAGTTTAAGAAGAGGTGAAAGTTAAAATTAGAACTTCAGCAGGCATTTCAGAAAGTTTTAGGACTGACATTGGAGTCAAGCAAGGCTGCCCTTTATCCCCTACCCTTTTTGGTTTATATATTGACAAATTGGAAGAGTGGCTAAATTTGCAAGGTGGGGATGGTATTGAGTTGGGGGAGTTTGTGATAAAGCTTTTTTTATATGCTAATGATATTGTATTGATTACTAAGTCAATCCATGGATTGCAGATGTAGCTATATGACCTTGAGCATTTTTGTAAAGCAGTGGGGATGAAAGTCAATACTAGTAAAATCAAAATAATGAATTTCTCTAATAAAAGGAAGTAAATATAGAATACATTCTTCTTTGAAGGAAACACTCTTGAAGAAGTAAATTAATACAAGTACCTCAGGATCCATTTCAACAACAAGCTTAATTGGGAGGATTGCAGAAAGAAGATAATTTTAGGAGGGTGGAAAGCATTATATGCATTTCAAAACAGATGTAGAGAGGTGAAGTTATGAGATTGGAAAAGGATTAAAGCGATTTTTGGACTCGTAGTTTTTCAGTGATATTATATGAATGTGAACTGTGGACTAGCAACATCCCTGTTTCAAAATGGAAACAAATTCAGAAAATCAAAAAATGCTTCATCATGAGCAAGTTCAAAATAAAAAGTTCGGTTCCTTATGAGATAATATTGAGTGAAAAAGGAGTAGCTTCCATCAAAGCAATTACTATGGTGTGCCTTATAAGGTACCTAAAAAGAATTGAGCAAATGAGAGTAGATACATGACCGGAAGTTTTCTTCAAGGAAGGCATGAGTGCAAGAAATAAATCATGGATGAGACAAAACAACAAATGGATGCAAAAATGGAATAGTTACCTCAATGCATGTCCCACAAATATGAAGGAGTTAAGGAATTTTGTTATGGAGAAGTTCCATAAGCATATATGGAAAAGAGTTGGGTAGAAAGAAGAAGTACTAATGTTCAGGAATTCAACCCCACTTGTGATCTCCAACAAAAAGAGTACATTGGAGCCAACATACCATGGAGATAAAAGATTCTTATTGCTCAATTAAGAACTAACTCACATCAACTTTAGTGTGAAACGGGATGGTGGAAGAGACCTAAAGAAGCTTGGAAAAAATAAGTGTGTACCTTTTGCACTTATGGGGTAGTGGAATCAGAAAAGAATTTCATTTTGGAATGTGATAGTTTCAGAGATATCAGGGACAATTATGGTAGTATGTTAGCCTTAATTCTTTGGCATTGTCTTTTCAATGACGGGTATGTTAGAAGATTGGGTCAACTCATCATTAATTTGAATAAGAAAACGATTGAATTGCAAAAGGAAAAAAAATTGGTATACAACATATATCAATCACATGTACAATTAATAATATTATGTTAATAAATTAATAATATATTAAATATTAATAAAGATTAAACCTCATTACAGTATTATCATAAATTATTGTTTAATTAATAATATAATTCCATTTAAATTAATTAAATTAATTTTATATTTTTATTTTACGGATTAATAAATAATTTTAGGGCAAATAATTTCATTTCAACATGTTATAGTTTGATTTCAATAAATAATAATATTATCATAATAATTTCTTATATATTTATATAGTTACCATATTCATTTGTTTTGATTATTTTTATGTTTAGTTATAAATAATTTGAAAATAAATTCTAAATACTATTTTAACATTTTATTATTACTATTTTTTTTTCTTCTAAATTTTCATTTCCTTCTGAAAAGCAATGACATTATTTAAATGAATATATCACAATCAATATAATATCAATATTCCTTTAAAAATTTACCATTATCCTTTTAAAAATTTACATTGCAAGTTTCCCATATAATATCAATATTCCTTTAGAAGTGATTGTAAATATAAATCTCTTACATTAATATCAATATTCCTCTAAAAAGTGACTGTAAATATGAATTTGTTAAATTAATGATTAATCTCACAATCTCTGAAGTAATCTGTTAATAATATAAACCAATTTTTGCATATATGCACTTCTCAAATAAAATAAACTTTCTACAATGGAATCATGGTTTGCACATATATTTTTGAAGCTATAATAGTTTTGTCATACAACCTCTCTTATTCAATCAGATCTCTATAATAATATATGCACTTCTCAAATAAAATAAACTTTCTATAATGGAATCATGGTTTGCACATATATTTTTGAAGCTATAATAGTTTTGTCATACAACCTCTCTTATTCAATCAGATCTCTATAATATAAAAGCAATGTGGAAACCCCCAACCGGATTCTGAATTTTTTTTTAATAGTTAACCTCGTTTTCTTTCTAAATAATTACATTATTTAGATACAATAAATCACAATCAATATACTATCAATATTCTTTTAAAATGTTTCATTGCAAGTTTAACATATAATATCAACATTCCTTTAAAAGGGGACTGTAAATATGAATCTCTTAAATTAATAATCTCATGATCTCCAAAGTGATCTCATGATGTACAATGGAATCATGGTTGGCACATGAGATTTTAAAGCAATAATACTTTTGTCATACAAGCCTCTTTTATTCAATGAGATCTCTATAAATCCCCAATTGATTCTGAGAAATATAAACCCCAACGGAGAACGTTAAGGACGAGTTGTTGTAGAGCATTGTAATGACGAATTTATATTGAAACCTCCGTTTCTTTGAGAGTTTTACGATCTTGAGGCAATTATTCAAGAAACTAGGGTTAAGCACGAGTTGTTGTAGAGCATTGTAATGACGAATTTATATTGAAACCTCCGTTTCTTTGAGAGTTTTACGATCTTGAGGCAATTATTCAAGAAACTAGGGTTAAATATAGAATATTTTTCTAGTTGTTTAAACCAAGTTAAATTGTGGTAATGTCATTGCTCTCTTTATTTATTTAGTTAGATGTTGCTACCATATCTTCCCATATAAACACAATATTTCAAAATAAACTTTTAGTTATATGTTTAGATATATAGTAAACATTAAATAACCATATAATATTTTAATCATAGTTTATTGTTTTTTAATCAAATTAAAAACAAATATATAATTAATATAATTAATTATTATTAATATTATACTATTTTATTTTTGGATGCAGGTGTTTAAGAGCGCTGGTACTATGCAGTGAAATTGAGTTGGCAAGTGGTGCAGCCACTTGACCACCCACGCTTTCACCCAGAATATCACCACCAACATTAATGGAATTTTAATGCACTACAAGGACCGAAGATGCGTCAATTTGGTTCTTAAGATGGCTTCTTCGGACCGCTTTCCCCCTATTTTGCCTCCTTTGAATTGCAATTGTCTCCCTTCTGTTGTAGAGCCGAGCTCGTGCATGACAACGAGAAGACGCTGCCAAATTCTGGGCTGCATTAAGATGGTCGATGGTGCCCACTTCTCGCAGTGTCTTCTGTGTTGCCTTCAGACTGATTCTTCATCCCTTAATCTTGGTTCTGAATCGTGGATTACAGGTCCCCCTCCTCCCATTGACCATTCAATCCTTGGCACTGCTCCTCCTCGTCCTCGTCTGCTCAATCTTGAACAAGTGAGCATGCCTCATTTGCATCATAGGATGCACTGTAGGAGGGTTAGTACCAAAGGAAGAGCAATTCACCCCCCTCCTTTTCCCTCTCTAACTCATCCCCTTCTGACTTTTCCTCCCCTTCAACGGTTCATTTCACAGGATGTTATCCAGCCACCCGCAGTGGTCGGGGGCGAGCTCGGGCTGTAGGTCCTCGACGTGTTGAAGCTGCTCCTCAGTGTCCTGTTGCCTCTGTCTCGTCTCTGCAACCTAGTCATTCTGCCCAATTCCAATTTCGCTACACGTTGGAACGTCCATGCATAATAGCGACCATTTTGGTGGCTTTTAGAGAGGAGCCACAAATCTTTGAAGTCTCAACTCACAATATTCAAGAGCGGACCACCACCAGCAAAAAGAAAGCCCCTAGAAGCAGCTCACAGATACACAAAAGCAATGAAACAGCTCAGGGCCGCACAGACGCAGCTCAGGGATACACTAATCCAGGATGCTTCAATACCATGGAAGCAACTCCGAGAGATCAACAGGATGCGGAAGATGACATGGAGGTGTACAGGGGTCTGATAGTGGAAGACCCTTCTCCTACTAATGACACCTAGCTGGTCAAAGTTTTTCAGGTTTTGGGATCCTGGCTCCCAACATTATGGGTCTATTATTGTTTCTATTATGTAAATGTTGTTATTTTTGATGTTCGCTCAAAAAACTATTCCACCCTGGCATTAAAGGTTGTTACCCTTGCGTCGGCAGCAAACACTTCTAGTTTTGGACCGGTTTCCCTTATGTGGGCATTCCGTTTCAGTTATTTTGTTGTTCAACATGGCATAATTTGAGGCTTGCTCTTCAGAGGCCAGTGCCTCCTTGTACCATTTTTGTTACATTAATAGAATTAGTCAAATTTAGAACTTATATATAATATATATATAATCATATATAGTATATTATTATTATTATAATTGAAATTATGATGTGTCACGCAAAAATAAAGAATGAACCTTTTTTTCTTTAAACTTCAAGTAAAAAATTGGGATGTTATAAGTTTTAATTATTTAACATTATTTTATTAATAATTTATAAATTTTATTTTTGTAGATTACAAATTTATTTCTGATCTTTCTTCTCTACATAAGAGATCTCGCTAGAGATCTTTATAGCCCTTGAAATTATAGATAGTGTAATGAAATACAAGGCTCGGATCCTTTTGTGGCCACATTATTCTTGTAGGATGTTTAGGATGTGATATATGATGTAGCTATGAAAGTTTAAATATATGCCAAATAGATAGTGCATAACAATAATATTGCAACAAACACATCAAACTTATTGAAAAACATAACTAATAAATAAAATAGAAAAATATCTTAGCATGTAAAAATGATCCAAACATATGACATATGATGTAGATCTGAAAATCTAAAAATGTGCTAAATAGATATTTGTATAGCTCCAAAATGCTAACAATGCCCTAAAATAAAAGATTTTATCTAAAATATAAACTCAAGACCTCTACCGCATATGAATTATATTTGAATCATTGCCATTACCAAACTAATAAATAAAGTCAGCTATATACTCTCAATTTTTAAAAAAAATGTGGAATTTCCAAATTGATTACAAAAATCTCTCAACACAATAAACCATAATTAATTCTCAAAATAAATATGATTTACCATTGAATTCTCAAAATAAATATAAATTAATACAAATTTGAAAACTGAGATAAAAAAATCATGGCATTCATGTGACCAAATGTCCATGTCCACAACCAAATCATGTAAATAGGCTAGTGCCCCTTGATTCAATGACGTTAATATTATTTAATTAAAATACTTTGAAAGTATATGAAATATTTTAGGAAGATTTGGTTGGCTTTATTTTTTCATTATTGTGCGTGAGGTTTATGGATCTAATCTCATTGAATTTTGTAATTCGATCCACTGTTATTATAACTTTATTTATTATTACTTTTTCTCCATTAAATGAATGCGGAACTCGGATTACTTTGACAGGTTTTCGACATTTGATGAAGAGGATTGAAAATATATATATTATTATAAATATTTTTTATTATTAATTTTTTTTGAAAATATCATATATTATTTTTAAATAAATTTTAAAAATATTATATTATGGTAAATAAGTTATTATTCTATAATTATGCAAATCAATTATATTTATTTATAATATAGAGTAACACAATTATATTAGTAAATGTGGTTGATATATATTTAAGACTTCGTTTTGCATTATTTATAAAGACGAGTTTATATATCTAGACAAGAATAGCCCAAAGTTTTTTTGGCATGAAATTCAACCAAGGAAGAAGAAAACTGAAAATAATATTACAACCAATTAGTGAGTTGATTATGCAAGACAACTTTATGAAAAAGAATTAGAGATTGAGCCTCCTCCTCGGATCAACACAACTACAAAGATTTTCACATTACAAGAGGTGGAGGGAGGAGTTACAAAGTTGAAAATAGGGAAGGCAAAGGACTTGGTTGAACTTCAAGCAAAATCTATAAAGCTGGGAATGAATATTCTCGCACCACACATCGTGGAAGTATTCAACGACATCATTCAACAATTATTCCCAAGAGATTGGACAACCAGTCTAGCATTACCCGTTTTTAAAAGTGGAGACGTTAATAATCCTTCCAACTATAGAACCATCATGATCATTCCTTTGTTTGTAAATATTTTCAGTGGCATAGTAAAAAATAGAATCAGTAAGTGGGCAAAAGTAAAAGAAAAGAGGCAAAATGTTAAAATGGGTTTTAGGCTGAAACATTTTACAATAGATCATGGTATCACACTGAGACAAGTTATTGAAAAGGCTTGGGGGGACAAAGAAGAAGTATTTTTTCTATTTTTTGACTTCAAAAAGGCATTTGACATGGTCCCTAGAGATAAGTTATGGCGTAGAATGGAGGAAGTTAAAATTCCTTTGCAATATAGAATTGTTGGCCATAGAGTTTACGAAGAGGTGAAAGTTAAAATTAGAACTTCAACAGGCATTTCAGAAAGTTTTAGGACTGACATTGGAGTCAAGAAAGGCTGCCCTTTATCCCCTACCCTTTTTGGTTTATATATTGACAAATTGGAAGAGTGGCTAAATTTGCAAGGTGGGGATGGTATTGAGTTGGGGGAGTTTGTGATAAAGCTTTTTTTATATGCTAATGATATTGTATTGATTACTAAGTCAATCCATGGATTGCAGATGCAGCTATATGACCTTGAGCATTTTTGTAAAGCAGTGAGGATGCAAGTCAATACTAGTAAAATCAAAATAATGAATTTCTCTAATAAAAGGAAGTAAATATAGAATACATTCTTCTTTGAAGGAAACACTCTTGAAGAAGTAAATTAATACAAGTACCTCAGGATCCATTTCAACAACAAGCTTAATTGGGAGGATTGCAGAAAGAAGATAATTTTAGGAGGGTGGAAAGCATTATATGCATTTCAAAACGGATGTAGAGAGGTGAAGTTATGAGATTGGAAAAGGATTAAAGTGACTTTTGGACTCGTAGTTTTTTAGTGATATTATATGAATGTGAACTGTGGACTAGCAACATCCCTGTTTCAAAATGGATATAAATTGAGAAAATCAAAAAATGCTTCATCATGAGCAAGTTCAAAATAAAAACTTTGGTTCCTTATGAGATAATATTGAGTGAAAAAGGAGTAGCTTCCATTGAAGCAATTACTATGGTGTGCCTTATAAGGTACCTAGAAAGAATTGAGCAAATGAGAGTAGATACATGACCAGAAGTTTTCTTCAAGGAAGGCATGAGTGCAAGAAATAAATCATGGATGAGACAAAACAACAAATGGATGCAAAAATGGAATAGTTACCTCAATGCATGTCCCACAAATATGAAGGAGTTAAGGAATTTTGTTATGGAGAAGTTCCATAAGCATATATGGGGAAAAGAGTTGGGTAGAAAGAAGAAGTACTAATGTTCAGGAATTCAACCCCACTTGTGATCTCCAACAAAAAGAGTACATTGGAGCCAACATACCATGGAGATAAAAGATTCTTATTGCTCAATTAAGAACTAACTCACATCAACTTTAGTGTGAAACGGGATGGTGGAAGAGACCTAAAGAAGCTTGGAAAAAATGAGTGTGTACCTTTTGCACTTACTGGGTAGTGGAATCAGAAAAGAATTTCATTTTGGAATGTGATAGTTTCAGAGATATCAGGGACAATTATGGTAGTATGTTAGCCTTAATTCTTTGGCATTGTCTTTTCAGTGACGGGTATGTTAGAAGGTTGTGCCAACTTATCATTAATTTGAATAAGAAAACGATTGAATTGCAAAAGGAAAAAAAATTGGTATACAACATATATCAATCACATGTACAATTAATATTATGGTTAATTTAATAGTATATTAACATATTATATGATTTAAACTCATTCAGTAATTATTCATAATTATTGTAATTAATATATTATTCATATAATTTAATAATTTATTTATATTTATTATTTTATTAACGGATTAATATAATTTAGGGCATCATTTTCACATGTTTATTGTTGATTCTAATAATATTATCATAATAATTTCTTATATATTTATATAGTTACCATATTCATTTGTTTTGATTATTTTTATGTTTAGTTATAAATAATTTGAAAATAAATTCTAAATACTATTTTAACATTTTATTATTACTATTTTTTTTTCTTCTAAATTTTCATTTCCTTCTGAAAAGCAATGACATTATTTAAATGAATATATCACAATCAATATAATATCAATATTCCTTTAAAAATTTACCATTATCCTTTTAAAAATTTACATTGCAAGTTTCCCATATAATATCAATATTCCTTTAGAAGTGATTGTAAATATAAATCTCTTACATTAATATCAATATTCCTCTAAAAAGTGACTGTAAATATGAATTTGTTAAATTAATGATTAATCTCACAATCTCTGAAGTAATCTGTTAATAATATAAACCAATTTTTGCATATATGCACTTCTCAAATAAAATAAACTTTCTACAATGGAATCATGGTTTGCACATATATTTTTGAAGCTATAATAGTTTTGTCATACAACCTCTCTTATTCAATCAGATCTCTATAATGTAAAAGCAATGTGGAAACCCCCAACCGGATTCTGAATTTTTTTTTAATAGTTAACCTCTTTTTCTTTCTAAATAATTACATTATTTAGATACAATAAATCACAATCAATATACTATCAATATTCTTTTAAAATGTTTCATTGCAGGTTTAACATATAATATCAACATTCCTTTAAAAGGGGACTGTAAATATGAATCTCTTTGATTACATTATTTAGATACAATAAATCACAATCAATATACTATCAATATTCTTTTAAAATGTTTCATTGCAGGTTTAACATATAATATCAACATTCCTTTAAAAGGGGACTGTAAATATGAATCTCTT
>APFE030680946.1:0-43926 GCA_000404065.3 Pinus taeda
GAAAACTTTGTTTTTGGACCCTATATTAGGTTTGGGCGGACCTACCTATGGTTTTGTGCATGATTTTCGCACATGGTTTTGGACGCGATGGTTTTCAATCCATGGTTTTGGACGCGATGGTTTTAGGTCCATGGTATTGGATGCTTTGACATGTATAAATATGTAATCTAACATTGAAAGGAACATAATGAAAAAATCAAGCTAGTAGTCCCGATTTTGGGATCCAGGGGAAATCTCTTTGTATATGTGTTTTATGTGTTATGCTCTCGCATTGTTTATTTTCTTTGTTATAGAATTTGTATGCAGGTAGTTTCTGTATGGGGTTAAAACCTACACCAGATAAATTAGATCCTTGCAAATAGTCTACTAGCAGAACATACTATGAAACATCTCCAAAAATAGATAGTTAGTCATTCAAAACACTCAACTTGGTAGCTCAACTGGTCCTACTCAAATGGGTCATTCAAGCTCTTCCAACATACCAATTATAAGTTCTAGTAGCCCATAAAGAAATATTTAAGAACATCATTTCTCTATATAGAAATTTCCTTTGTAGAGAAGCTAAGAAAGAAAGAAAATGGTATTTGATTTCCTAGGAGAAACTCTACATCCCCAAGATAGCAAGGGGTCTGGGTCTTAGAGACCTGGATACACCCAATAAAGTAGTGGGAACTAAGCCCTAGCAGAGGTGGCTTCAAGGAGGAAATAAATTGTGGAAACAAATTTGTTATAGGAATTATTACCAATCCTCTTCTCAATTGACTAAGCTAAGAACTACAAAATACCCATTAGTCTCCTTAATATGGAATTTTGTGTGAGAAAATTAGAGGCTTGTTCAAAACCATGCATTATGGGAGATAATGAGTGGCCACATGTCACTCTTTTGGAAGGATGATTGGAAATGACTACTCTACCTAAGGGATTGTGAGGAATTATAAGATCTAGAGGATTTTATATCAACTAACCAATGTACTAAAATATAAGAATTTTGGAAACCATCCCCTTGATACACTCTATGGAGAAGGTGGAAGACAATGGAGGATTGGCCTAAGCACCCATCTATGATAGCCTGGCCTGTACAAGCTCAAGAGTTGCAAAGTTGTAAAATTTCAATTGTCCAAGGCAATGATAAACTCTTTTGAGGATATCAAACTAAATTGAATGTTTAAAGTCAAAGAGTCTAATACATTATTGGCTAGTCATAATTAATTTGAGAGAGAACCACTATGGTGGAAATTTAGATGTATGGTAATTGGTTTAAAGTCACTCAATTCTTGTGGATAATTGGAAGAAAGAAAATCATTTGAACATGGGATGAAATTAAAAACAAGGGATTCTAGGGTCCTTTGATCTACCCTCTATGTCAAAATCAGGAAGATAACATGGAGTACCAACTAATTTTTTGTCCCTTTGCCAACTGTCTATGGACTATATTCTTACTCCTCTTTGGCTATTTAGACCAAAAATATAATAGCCTTGTGGAAACAATGGAGCAATGGAGACGAAACATATTCAAAAATGTAATTCTGAATCATTCATGGATTTTGGTTCCAAGTTTTGTAATATGGTTGACTTGGAAAGAAAGAAATAAGAGGATATTTAAACAAACAAAAAATGAAGATGAACAATTTTGTAAAATCTTCAAACAAAACATCAGGGAGACCATCCTCTTAGAGGATTGGACTTAGGAAGATTGGAAAATTGATTAACATGAGGTAGGGACTCTAAAAAAACTAGATGTTTCACCATCTATGATCCCTAGAATCAAAACCAAGTGTCCAAGTAGTAAAAGAAACTCCCTTATAATAATTAATCCTGCCCCAATAGGATGCGTGAAATTAAATTTTGATGGAGCTTCTAAAGGAAATCTTGGCCAAGAAATATATGGTGGTATATTTATCGATTTGGAAGTATGCGTATTCAAGCTGTATACTAGAGATTGTGGCATAACTAATAACAATGTGGTAGAGTTCCTTTCTTTGGATACATGTATGGATCTTGCTAAAAATGAAGGCTACTCAAAGTTGTAGGTAGATGACAACTCTCAGCTGGTTATAACAAGAGTTAGAAGGATAATAAATAAGACTCCAACAGGAATTTTTTTTAAGCCTTTGGTGACCAAAGAGCCTCATATTGATCTATATTTTATGAGGGAATGAAATGAAATACATATATAAAAAGAAACATAGAGATACATCGAAAACATAACTTCAATTCATTAATAACAAAGTACTACGATTGTAGCTTGTCTCAGAGAAGAGATGTGGCAACTACATGCCTTATAAAATGTGTTACAAGGAGGCTAAAATTCCTATTTATTAGTGATAAAAAATGGAAAACCTTAAACATCCAAAAACCTAACCCTAGGAGAAAAAACACCAAAAGTCTATGGGCCCCGTGGGGGAAAATTGGTATATCAACTTCATGGGGTCATAACCTTGGCATACGATCTCTGTTTGACGTGTATGATACCTCGCTAGAAATAAGTATCTGAGGAATAATTTTTTTTACCATAAACCTTATCATAAGCTATGTGTTTTCCAGTTTCCAAAAAAAAACGTTGTTTAGGGCCTCAAAATAGCTCCAAATGTTCAAGACCCGAAAAACTACCTAAAATAGTAAATTGTGCTACAATTAAGGAAACTAAAAGAAACAATGGTGGGGGTCCAAGTGAAATAGGCAGGTGGTGACCAATTTCCACTTGGATTAGTCCTCCCCCCTTAGGAAGCAATGCTCCCCATTGTGTTGAGTGCCTCCATGAGATGGGAAAGTTTTCATGAACTTGGTCCCTAGTGAGCTACTTACCTTGGTCCAGGAATTGGTCAATTTTGACAACCTGATATAGTTTGATCTTCTACTACCAAGTGTTCTTGACCGGTATGTGCATGATTAGAGCAATTGTGGTTTGTTCCATGCAATCTGGGTTTAGCTCTGTTGCTGTTAGTTGCTCTACAATGTCTCATGTGTCTAGTAATGATCGAAAGTAGCCAAAGGCGGTCTACATTGAACAATGGGTGTAGGTCAATTAATGGGGGAATGTTGAGCTCAAAAGCATTGTCTCACATAGCCTTGGTGATGGTGTAAGGCCCGTATCAGAGTGGTATGAGCTTCTGATGGGCTAAGGTAAGGCATTCCTTTTGCAAATGCAACCAAATTTGTCACCCACCTGAAACTTGTGTCGAACCCTATGTTGATCATGCTGCTGCTTGTAATTAGCATTGGACTTATCCAAGATGTCATGCTCTTGCTGGAGGATGTGTTGGATGCATTTAATAAACTAGGATACTTTACTAGCCTTAGAGTGAAAATGTGTGGATTTTGTCTGTGTAGTCGCATGAGACATGGAAACATAAAGTAAACACAATGGTTGAAAACCCAAACACACTTGAAAAGGACTGCAACCAGTCGAGCTATACAGAGATCTGTTATAATTATGTTGAACATAAGGAAGGCTCTCATCCCAATTTCATGGAAGTTTGGAGTTGCACATGCATAGTGTGCACTATAATCCTATTAATGACCTCAGTCTCACCATCAGTCTCAAGACATAATCCAATTGAATTATTGAGCTTAGTGTCCATTAATGTCTACAAGCTTGACCAAAATGTGCCCAGGAACCTATTATCCCAATATGATATAATGGTCTGCGAGATTGTTGGCTTAGGGGTTCTTGAACTAGGTTCAGATTTAGTTGCGCCAACCAACAAAACCCTACACTACTGCCCCTTTCAGGAACAACCCACATAGTGCAGGCTGCAGTCTCACCTGAAGCAGTATGGGGGGATTCAAGAACCACATTTCTGCATCCAGAGAGTAGTGTGATGTCTTCCAGTGCCTTGGATCTGCCTTCGCGTAGATTGATAAAATCTTGGGACACTTTACTGCAACTCTATTTAAAAAACCTTCAGACCTTTGCGAGGGTCCACGACCAGTCCTTGCGGACCTTTAGCAGTCGATTTACCTACTTACACACATAAGAAAGCAATCCTAAATTGGTATTCATGAAGATTTACTTAAGTAGTTAATAAACATAGGAGAAATCACTAAAGTCTTCGTGAAAGTGTTTAAACATGCATTGCATACATTATTAGGATGTATTCAAGAGAATCACGTAGCATTCAATCAATAATTCATAAAACAAGTCATTCATCAACGACATATAACATAAATAGACATGAACAAAAATACTCAATAGTTCTTCAGAAACTTGTCTTTATTGATCTCAATTCACAGATTACAGACTCAACCTGCCCTGTGTACACAGCTGCAGGAGTCCGCACACTCAGCTACGAGCTCTACCTAGGCCTTTGTGCACTCAGCTGCGGAGCCTTTCTTTCCATATCTAATCGCAGGAAGCAGAGCCTTCCTGCCTTAGCTCCTTCCCTAGACTCTTCAATCAACCCAAATCTCTATCTTTGTTCTATCTAGTTACTTCTTTCTTTTGCTAAGACTCACTATTTATAGACATTTTTCATACAATGCCATGGATCGCGGACCATGGGTGAATCTCAAAACTAACTCAAAGCTTATCCAAAACAAGAGTCTAAGCCCCTTTGACTCCTTTTCATCTATGTGCTCCGCATCCACAAATTGCGGAGACTTTACATCATTTTACAAAATTGTACGAAAATTTGGGTTATCTTAACCCAAAACTAACCTAGGGAACCCCATCCCAACAAGATCCTGACACAAAGATCATGACTTACCCTCGAGTCACTCTGCTGGCACTACGATCTTACTGCGAAGATCCCCCGGCTCCTCCTGGATCACTGCAACTTCATAATTGCTCTGTGTTGCTGCGTGTCGAACCTCCTCGACCAATTTTTCAATGGTTGGTCCTTCTACTGCTAGCCTCATCATCCATTGCATCTGCTACAGTCCCTTAAGATTATATTGAATGGATATTGTGATCCGATAAGCCTCATCCAGCCAAGGCTGCAACCTGGCCTTTAGCAAGGCCTCTTTCTTCTGTGATTCTTCTATCTGTGCCAGTAGCTGCTTTCCGTCCTGTAGCTTAGCAAGGTGCTGTGCTAGTGCTAAGGTGCATGTAGTCACCTTGACCTCATGATATTGGTGCTGCATCTCCCTTACCTCTGTGTTCAATGTTTTCAGGTTCAGATCCTCCTGCAGATTGGTCAATAGCTCCATAGCTTGATTAAACAGTGCCACACAGTCAGTGACTGTGGTATCCAAGGTAGCCATGCCCTCCTTAACTTTGATTCCACGTTGCTCCTGGAACTCAAGGGGGGTCGTGGGATGCAAATTCAACTATAGCTCTGCAATCTTCATGTTGAACTTGAAAGTTACTTGTCCAACTTCTGCTCTAGCCTCACGCACACCAATGGATAATTTTCTAATTTTTGCTTCAAGTTGTGCATCCTTTGGGATGTGAAGTTTAGGCACTATCTTACAGGCCTCCGCTACTACTGACTCCAGACTTGAACTACGCACCTGAATTGTCTCCTTTTCCTTCAAATCCCACATCTTCTCAATGAACATTTGTTCATTGTTGACTTTGTACTCACTTATGAGGTTGAGGGTGCGTTTCTCCCTGGTTCTCAACTCATCTCTTACACCCTTATGTAGCGCATGGAGGGTTTCGTTGGAGAGAACTGCTATATTCATTCCTATATCCTTGACTGTACTAAATATAATGCGGTCATCGGTTGATTCTGTGTGAATGGACCCATCTTGAAATGGTATAGTTTGGAGATCCAGGGTCCTTACTAGCTCTGTTGCTTGGCTTGTCCCAGGTGTCAGGCTCGCTTACTCTGCACTCGCTTGTCCAATGCTCACCAGTATTCTACTCGTTTAGATCGTTAGCTCACACAGATCCTTTTGGATGCTCCCCAACGTCTGCATGTATTGTTGCTCAAACTGTTGCAAAACTCCTATCATTGTATCCCTAAATTTATCACCTATCTCATCGAGATCGCTTTCTGTCAATACCATGGGATAAACTTGTGTTTTATCATATTTACTTTTTTCATGCTTCACCCTTCTGCTCCATGCCACGTCTTTTCAAAATAAAGGGGGTGCTCTTCCCCTCATCACCTCCTCTACCTTGGACTAAAAGCTCTTCTTCCTCTGTCTCCAGCGAAGGTGACTTATAACCTTTCTGTGACTCACACTGTTCTTTTTCCGCCTCCTCCTTAGTAATGCATTTGTGCTTTATGCGAGCCTTTTCTACAACTTCCTTCCTTTTCTATTCAGCTAGGGTACACACAACTTTCTGAGTGACCTCCTTTCTTTTCAGCCTTGAACACTGCGTAGGCTGACAGTTGTGTGAACAAGGTTGGGGACAATCTTGGACGCTAACTGAGTACCATTTGGATATCCATTTCCATAAGAGTCCAAAATATATTTGCTTCTGTAATTTGCTCAGCATCATTTATAGACCATAAAGAGGTGAATTGTGCTACCTCTGAAAATCCTTCCTCAAGAGGAGGAAATTGGCTATCCTTCGGCAATCTCCATGCAATGAGCACAATTGATAGCAGCGACCAATCGTAGTGGAATGACTTGGTTTCCTCCTAGGCTTCTCAGAAGTTCGCTGGGAACTCCTGACAAAGGTATCGGGCCCAATTAAATTGTATGCCTTTCATGTACTATGCAACAGGTGAAACTACTGGCACTGGAACTTCATCCACGCAACATTTTCTCATAACCTTTCTTGCTAAAATCTAGGTAGCAAACTGATCTAACTAGTCGGTAATAGAGACAATGGAATACCCTCGCGACTTCTTGAGGAGGATATATTCCTTCTTCATCTTGTCTACAAGCTCTTTCTCCCTAGTCTTCCCTCCAAACTCCTTGGTAGGGTTCATGCCTTTGTAAGGCAGCTGTGCAATTCTGTGAATCAACATGTCTGTGATGGGGATAGGCTCTCCTAGCCATAAACACCCATCATGCACCAACGTGAGCAGCTAGTGCAAACATATCATATTAATGGGGGTGCAGTGATAATGTGGCACCAACAACAGATTCAACAATCCTGATTTCTCAACACTGTCGACCCATTCCATCGGCTCCAATGCTGTAACACCCATTTCTTCATAATAGATCTTTTGCATATATTTATCCGTTGCCAAATGTGGAAAATTAGTGTGGTCTGCAAGGTCCCAATCCTCCATCTTTAACAACGGTATCCACGTGAGCCGAGGACCTTCAAAGGGGACCTGCTCTGGAAGCAAGGTGTGGATACTACGAACTTCCAAGTATCAAGGACCTTCATTACCTTTTCTTTTCCATTTTGTGTAGGGGTATACTTTGGTAGCCTTGTCATGGGTTCCACCCCTTCGACATCAATATCCTCCGTTCCCTAGAATTCTTCCACCTTCAGGTCCACTACTTTTTCTGGCTGCTTATCTTTCTTCTATTTTGCCTGTGTTTTGGTATGCTTCTTTGGTGACGTGTGCATCGACACCTTCTTCTGCTTATCCTTCACAGATTGTTTTGGCTTGGCTAGTTGATTTTCTTTGGTAGGGGTGTGCTTCGGCCTAGGTGATCCAGGTGGATATTGGTGGCCACCCACCAAGTCCACTTGGACACCCACCATTGTTTCTTTTAGCTTTTTAGTTTCCTTAATTGTAGCACAGTTTACTATTTTTAGCAGTTTTTCGGGTCCTAAACTTCCAGAGCCGTTTTGAGGCCCTAAATGACGTTTTTTGGGAAAACTGGGAGCAACATGGGTCCATGAATTGATGTTCCTCTTCCCAAAGTTGTAGTTCTCGGATAGATCTTTATAACGAGATATTGTACATGTCAAACGAAGATCGTATGCCAAATTTACAACCCTGAGAAGTTGATGTACCAATTTACCCAAATGGGGCCCACAATTTGGCGTTTCATCTTCTAGGGTTAGGTTTTGGATGTTTAGAGTTTTCCATTGTTTTTCAACAATAAATAGGCCTTCGAGCCTTATTGTAACATAGTTTAGAGGCATGTAGTCACCACATCTCTTCCCAGAGATAAGCTACCAACGCCCTAGCTGTTTATTTCCATTTTCTGTTTGTAAGCATATCTCAGTATTTTACATTAATGAAATCAAGTATTATTTCCACTACATCTTTGTGTTTATGGTTATCTCTGTAATTTGTTGCATTCCTGTTTAAATCTGGATCAGTGGTATTAGAGCGGTCTACTTTTTCTCTGTTTTTCTTAGCATGTCCCCAACAAGGCCGGGATATAAGGAGTTAGGGCTTGAACTGGTCAAACCTTTGCAAGACCAGCCTCGCAAATCCCAATGGCCTCCCATGGTGGATGAAAAGAAAGATGAGGGGGTAGGATATCCTATCAAAATCTTGCTCGAAGAAGCCCTCTAGTGACAAAGGAATGTGATGATGGACAACTTTGTCCAGATACTTCAGCGACTACCCAAGGGCGACGCATTGGCTTCCAACAACTAGTCTGGAAATGCCACACCGTTTAAGGTACAAGTTAATTTTGAAATCCCCATATTCAAGGGTTAGATAGATGCAGATGCCGTTGATAAATGGTTAAATCTCCTAGAGGGTTATTTTTCTATTCATGATTTTTCTAGTCGGGAAAAGATTATTTTCGCTCTTCTCAAAGCAGCCCACCACGTCAAGGACTGGTGGGAAACCTATTACAAGGAGAAGGATGAAAGTATCGGATCACTATTTTCAGCCACAACTGCCTAGAATTCATTCCAGGATGCCATTAAGGAGTAGTACTACCCTGTCGGAAGTTATGAGGATCAATACATAAAGTGGACCACGCTGCAGCAGGGAAGGGACCAAGACGTGCCGGAGTTTACCAATATTTTCCATACCCTTTGCACAAAGTTGGGTATCAAGGATTCAGAGCAAAATTTGATACTCAAATACCGTGGCTACCTACAAAGTACATCCATGAAGAAATAGAATTCTTGAACATCTCCTCGCTTGGCATGGCATACCGATATGCCGTCAAGGTTGAGCAAAAGTTTAAACAGAAGAAGCAAGACTTTGGATCTGCAAATCTGAAGCAAGTGAAAGGTTCCCCCAAACTGCAAAAAAAATGATAGAGCTAAGGCGAGGCAACCCAAGACAACCTACCAAAGCTGCAAGCAAGGAACAGTGCCGCGAAGCTGAAAAAGGACATGGGAAAATGGTGTGAGTTCCATAAGAGCTCCACTCACAACATAAGTGAGTGTCAGACCAAGCAGTCACTGGTGTATGAGCTAAAGGTTTCAGTATCAGATGCATGTTTCGACTCTGAGTCAGAACCCGACGTGGGAAATGACAAAGGAAAGCAGATTATCGATGCGGAGCCCAACGCCACCGTTGCCATCGTGAAGATCCAAAAGGAGGAACCCACAGATCCAGAGGAAGGGTGTCTCTTCCACTCCTAGATGTGGGTAAAGGGATCCTCACTACAGTTCATTATCGACAGTGGGATCCAAAAGAACCACATTTTGGCAGAGGTCGTGAAGTAGCTGGGCTTACCGAACATAACACATCCACAACCGTACACCATCGAGTGGCTTCACCAAGGACGGGATCTTCGCATGAGCCAACAGTGTTGCCTTCCATACAACATCAAGCCCTTCACGGATGAGGTATTGTGTGACATTGCTCCCCTTGAAGTTTGTGATGTATTATTAGGACAACCATACTTGTGGAAGTGATATGCTGTGTATGAATCAAGGCCCGTGCTGTTATTATTACCTTGGGAAATAAGTTGTACAGGATGCCAGAGGTAGCACCGCCTACTGCTATCTCTTTGGTTACTGCAAAATAATGCTGTAAGCTCATTTCCAAAACCGGGAATTTTTTTCCTGATGATACACCGTCAAGGAAAGAAGAATACAGTGGCCATGACCTCTAGACAGGGCCCCTCCACACGACAACTACAGATGGACATGGTCATGGAGGAGTACGAGGGCATCTTCACCTCCCCCGCAGGGGTTCCTCTACACTGTCAGGTCAAGCACTTCATCGATCTGACCCTAGGTGCACCACTGCCCGATGGACCAATCTAACAGTGCTCTGTTCTAGAGAATGATAAAATCAAGAGGCAGATTCATGATCTGCTACAGAAAGGTCACATCCATCCGAGTTCATCACCCTGTGGGAGCCCGATCGTGTTGGTACAGAAGAAGGATGGGACTTGGAGACTCTGTATTGACTATCGGGTGCTGAACAAAATCACTGTCCATAATAGGTACCCGATCCCACGGATTGATAACCTCTTGGACCAACTAAAGGGGGAAAAATATTTCAGCAAGATCGATTTGAAGTCAGGATATCACCATGTACCAATCAAACCCTTCGATGTGTGGAGGACTACCTTCAAAGCCAAGGAGGGCCCTTTTGAATGGTTGGTTATGCCTTTCAGATTGATGAATGCTCCTGCAACCATCATGAGGCCGATGGATGACATCTTGCGGCCATTCACCAACTCATTTGTAGTGGTATACTTGGATGACATCCTGATCTTCAGCCAGAGTTGGGAAGAGCACCTCCACCACATCCGACTGGTTCTCCAAACATTGCGACAACACAAGTTATGTGCCAATTTGGAGAAATGCACTTTTGGCATGACCTAGGTTCAGTATCTGGGATACATTATTGATGAACAGGGGGTGCATGTGGATCTAGCCAAGATCCAAATCATTCAGGATTGGCCCTCTCCAACCACTCTAATAAAGCTCTGAACTTTCTAGGTCTTGCCAACTTCTACCGCAGGTTCGTGTTGGGATTTTCTCATATCACTTGGCCCTTGAGTCAAGTCACCAAGGGAGGAGTGAAAGAAAAATTATTTTGGTCTGAATCTCAACAAAATTCATTCACAGAGTTGAAAGATCGCCTCTGCTCGGCACTAGTGCTTGCATTTCCAGACTTGCAACAACCATTTGAGGTCGAGACAAATGCCTCTGACTATGCTATTGGAGCAGTCCTTACTCAACATGGGAATTAAGTGACATATCATAGTGAGACACTTTTAGACACAGTCTGGAAGTATCCCACTTATGAAAAAGAGATGTATTCCATTATGTAGGCTTATCGATAATGGAAACATTACATTTTGGGGAAGGAAATGGTCATCCAAATAGACCACCAACCCCTCTAGTTCATACAGACCCAAGGGAAATTACAGAATGATCGCCATCAGAAATGGTACACATACCTGCAACAGTTCCATTTGAATATCAAGTGTAAGAAGGGAAAAACCAGTAATGCTGCAGATTGCCTCAGTCAACCACCGATCATGGCATTAACCATCGTTCTCAACTCTTGTGGGCACGAGACTTTTGATTGGCCACTTCTCTACAAAAGCGACCCAGAATTTGGCCACACATACCAGACACTCTTGGAGGGTCGGCATGTTCCAGATTTTCACCTCCAGGATGCCCTATTATGCCACTTGGGTAACCTTTGTGTTCCTTCAAGCGAGTGGCCAAGATGATTTGGGAAGCACACTACAGTCGAGCTGCTAGGAATTTCTAGGTCAAGAAAATGGTGGCAGTACTGCAAAAGTATTTCTATTGGCTGAATCTTCGATAGGATGTTGGGAAGTACATCAGATCATGCACTGCCTGCGCCATTGCCAAGCCGACCAGCAAGAAGCAAGGCCTTTATACCCCGCTGCCTACCCCTAGTCGACCTTGGGAATCCATCTCCATGGATTACATGTCAGGCCTTCCTTCCACTAAGCATGGAAATGACTGTGTTTTTGTGGTCATCAACAGGTTCTCGAAGATGGCCATTATGGCAGCCTGCAAGAAGAATATCACAGCAGAAGCCACTGCTAAACTCTTCTTTGACTGAGTGTGGGTACACTTTGGGATCCCACAGTCTATCATCTCAGATCGAGACAGCAAGTTCCTCAGTACATTTTGGTCCAGTGTCTAGTCGATGCTGGACACCAAGCTCACTAAGTTCACATCCTTCCATTCTCAAACTGATGGCCAGACAGAGGTTGTCAACAGGATGATTGTACACATTTTGCGCATGTACAACTCAAAGCATCCACACACATGGGATGAGAGCCTCCCCTATGTTCAACATAGCTATAACTGAGCTCTCCATAGCTCGACTGACCACAATCCTTTTTGGTGGGCTTGATATTCCAGCCATTATGTCCCATTGATGTGGCCATGCCATTTGCAGCTACTCAACGCAGATTTGGCTCATGTCTAGTCTGAAACAGATTAGGAAAGAACTTCATTGAGAACATCCAACATATTGGCCAACAGGTCCGCGACATTATGGAGAAATCAAATGCCAAGTACAAGTAGCAACATGATCAACGTTAGGTGCCACACAAGTTTCAGGTGGGTGACAAAGTCTGGTTGCATTTGCAAAAGGAATGCCTAACCGGAGCCTATTGGAAACTCAAACCACTCCAATATGGTCCTTACACCATTACCAAGGCTGTGGGAGACAATGCATTTGAGCTCAACATTCCCCCATTCCTTGGCCTACACCTAGTGTTCAATGTGGACTGCATTCGGCCATACTTTCCACCATTACTAGACACATTCGACATTGCAGAACATCTCACACCCACAAAGTTAAATCCAGATTGCATGGAACAAGTTGCAACTGATCAGATCATGGACACATAGATCAATCACACTTTCCAGAAGAATATCCAATTGTATCGAGTTGTCAAAGCGGGCCAACACCTTCACCAGGGAAAGTGGCTCACTAGGGACCAAGTTCAGCAGAAGTTTCCTCATCTCATGGAGGAACTCAACGCAATGGGGACCATTGCTTCCTAAGGGGGGAGGAATGATCCAGGTGGATATTTATGGCCACCCTCCAAGTCCACTTGGACCCCCACCATTTTTTCTTTCAGATTTTCAGTTTCCTTAATTGTAGCACAGTTTACTATTTTTAGCAGTTTTTCAGGTCCTAAACTTCCAGACCCGTTTTGAGGCCCTAAATGACGTTTTTTTTGGGAAAACTGGGAGCAACATGGGCCCATGGACTAATGTTGCTCTTCCCAAAGTTGTAGTTCTCAGATAGATCTTTCTAACGAGATATTGTACGCGTGAAACGAAGATCATATGCCAAAGTTACGACCCCAAGAAGTTGATGTACCAATTTACCCAAACAGGGCCCACATTTTGGCGTTTCATCTCCTAGGGTTATGTTTTTGGATGTTTCAGGTTTTCCATTGTTTCTCAACAATAGATAGGCCTTCGAGCCTCATTGTAACATAGTTCAGAGGCATGTAGCCACCACATCTCTTCTCAAAGATAAGCTACCATCACCCTAGATGTTTATTTCCATTTTTTGTTTGTAAGCATATCTCAATATTTTACATTAATGAAATGAAGTATTATTTCCATTGTATCTTTGTGTTTATGGTTATCTCTGTAATTTTTTGTGTTCCCGTTTAAATATGGATCACTAGGTGACCTCTGCGCTGTAGGCACAACAACTGGAGCTTCCATACTTACAACTTCAGGGGTTGTTGTGTCAGAGACAACATCACCACCACTAATAGTTTCAATAGGGCTTGTGGAAAACATTTGCTGAAGAATAAGCTTTTAGTTTATCTCAGGCAATTCGGAAAACACTAGGCTCACAACTAAATCTTCCAAAATGATCGGCTCATAGGCGACAGGCAGCGAAATTCAACAATAAGTCTTAGAGCACAAAGTGTTCTCTGTTGGACTGACACGCATAATTTATAGGGTGTTTTGAACTCAAATCCAACTGTTCCCCCCAAATTATGATAATAAATGATATTTTGGCGACAGATATTCAAATATTTTTGCCTTAATTACCGCCACCCCTCTCCTCTTAATCGTTTTCTGCCGTCAAGTCATGAATAGTAACTCCAATGGTCATTTTCCTATCGGGCTGCATGATACCTTCACTTTTGGCGTAGCTTCCTGAGCGCAGTTTCACTGGATGCATCTTCGTCACTCTCTGTGCATCCTTCTTGCTACGTTTTCCACTAGGCCGAGCAGTGTAATTTATAGTCCTGCACTCCCTTGCAACTACCTGGAGCACTAAGACTATCCTGCTTCCATATAGTCATTGCATAGGATCCCCTGTATACAACTTCAATCTTCTCCCATTCACTCTTCCTGGGAAGGGTTCCCTATTGAGCTTCACGAGCTGAACTGCACCTCCATCTGTAATTTATTTGACAATATATGGCCCTAAACAATGCATCTGGAATTTACCCAAAAATTTAGTGAATTTACTATCATATAACAGGACAAGATCATTTACCTTGAATGTGCGAGGCTTGATATGGCGATCATGCAATGCTTTTTCACATTCCTTCTGTACTTGTTGATGGAATCATACCAAAAATTGGTCTTCTTCAAACTCCATGAGCTGCACGAGACATTCTTGCAAGGCCTCGCAATCTGCCATATCTGTCAAAGCTGCTATGCGCAAACTAGGCACAATGTATTCCATTGACATTGTGGCTTTGACCCCATATACTAATCTGGACAACATTTTCCCTATCATCTTCTTACAAGTAGTCCTATAAGCCTAGAGTACTACAGGTACACACACATCCTAGTCATTCTGCTGCCATTGTAGATCTTCGTCAATGCTATCTCAAAAAACTTGTTAAAGGCTTCAACAGTTCCATTTCCCTACAGGTGATATGGTGTACTCTTCTAATGGTAGACTTGAAACTCCTCAATCAATGCGCTAATTGTTTCATTCAGAAAGTGTGTACCCTTGTCACTCATAACCACTTTCAGGCATCCAAACCTTGTTAAGACATACTCAAACAAGAATTTTGCAGCCGTAGCCCCTGTACAATCCTTAACCAACCATATTTCTGCCCATCCAGTTAGATATTCCGTCGCAGTGATAATATAACACACACCCGTTTTCTTTCTGGGGGGAAGAATTGGCCCCAGAAAATCAATCACCCACTTCTCAAAGGGTTGCAAAGATTCCTAAGGGTGTAGTGGTAGATCATCCCTTTGTGACAGTCTTCTAGTTCTTTGACAAGCATCACACACCTTAAAATATGCCTTGAAATATTTATGCATTGTTGGCCTCCTGCAGCTCCCCTATGAGCTTCAGCGAGAATGTTGTCCCACTCAAAGTTCGACACATATCTTCGCAATATTTCATCTGCACCCATTTTACACCAATGTCCCACAATAACTAAAAAATCGACTGCGCGCACTACAAATTCCTTCTTTTGCTGACTTGTATATCCTTCTGGTGCCATCTCCGTATTCAAGAAAATAATGTCTACAAAATGATCATCCGATACATGCACCACAAAGAGCTGCGCATTTGAAAACCCTTCCTTTAGATTACTAGGTTCCTCTCTTGTTTCAATCCGTGAAAGATGGTCAGGTCCCACATTTAACCTCCCTAGCTTCACAATGACTTCAAAGTCATATTCTTGAAATAATAGCAACCATTTGTAGATCTTCCCCCCCAACACAGGCTTGTTCACTAGGTATTTCAAGGTAGAATGATATGTATACATCTTGAAATTCCCTCCTAGCATATAGTGCCTGAATTTTTGCAATGCGTAGACCATGGCTAGCCCTTCGCGCTCAATTGTTGAATAATTTTTCTCGGCTTTCGATAACTTCCTACTTGCGAAGGCTATAGGATGGTCCATTTCCCCTTCACCGGCTTGTGTTAGCAGTGCACCCAATGCAATGCAAGAAGCATCCACATGTACATGAAATTGCTTTTTCCAATCCGGAAATACTAAGATCAGTGCAGTGACCATCTTTTCTTTCAATACATGTAAGCCGCGCTGACATTATTTGTCCCAACAAAATGTCAAGTCCTTCTTTAGGAGTTTCTCCATGGATTCGGTAATTTGAGCATAGGCTTTAATATTTTTTCTATAGTATGCTATATGTCCCAGTGTCGCACGTAGCTGCTTAACGTTCCTAGGGGCCTCCAAGTTCACAATTACCACAATATTTGTAGGGTCCACCATTAATCCTTGCTTGCACACAACATGACCCTACAAGATCCAAAAAGGAACACATAATATGCATTTTTTCAAATTCAGTGTGATCTGGTATTTGCGACATGTATCCAACATCAAGCGCAGACTTGCTACATGGGGCTCCACTAATCCAAATGCCATTCAATCATCAAAGTATGCCTCCAGCAACTTATGAATAAATTCCTTGAACCTTGCTATAGCTACGTAGGAAAATATGGCAGGTGCATTTTTTAGTCCAAATGGCATCACAATGTACTGGAAACAACCCCACTCCGTTGTGAAGCTCATTTTGCTTCTATCTTCTGGTGTGATCTTGATTTAATGATACCTTGAAAATTTGTAAGTAAAGGAATAGGCCTCCTACCCTCCAACATTGTCTAACACTTCGTCTATAAATGATGTCGGAAATGGATCGTGGACACATGCATCACTAAGCTTCCTCAGATCTACGCAGATCCTTATTTCACCTTTTTTATTCTTCTCCTTAACCACCATCAGGCTCACCCAATCAGATTCTTCAATATGTTCTATTATGTCTATCTCTAACATCTTATCCAGCTCTTAGCGAACCTTTTCCTTATACTTAGGAATAAGGTGATAAGGCCTTTCTTTAATAGGCTTCGTGTCTGGTTTCAATGTGATCTTCATAAAGCCCAAATCACCAATTATGCCCTTTAGATCTGAAAACTTAGTTGGAAAGATATCCTGGTATTCGCGGAGTAGTTCAACAACTTTATCTACTGTAGCATCATCCCAGTAATATCCAATTTTCATGAACTATGGTTCTTCCTCAATGCCAATGTTTACTTGCTTTGCTTTCAAAGGTGTGGAGATGTCTGGGTTTTCTATTTGTGGGCCTTCAACTTCGCGATGCCCTTCCGCCTCCAAAATATTGATGTTCCTGGGGTCTTCTTCTTCCTCTTCAGCGGTCTATTTATAGCATTCTAGTGTGTGGCATAGTTGGGTACTCCAGTATGTTTGGGTCCATTCCATTGGTTCTGTTGGCGTTCTGAAGATAACTGCTTTGATTTCCTGCAGTGCTTCATTGATTCTTGCAAACTTGTCCTCAAAAATGAAAGTTAATAAGAACCCTTCCTTCAATAAATCCCATTATACAGTGCCATGGTGGAGCTCTATTTCAAGATACCAGTTCATGTGGATTGTATCCAAGGTCTGAAAAAATATGTGTACCCATTCTAGTTGCAGTTTTATTCCCCACACTTTAGTCCACTTCACTAGGTGATCACATGGATCATCCCTTCCATTATACTTCTTAGTCATTCTGGTGTTAACACGCCCGAACCGTAGCATAATCATTCTTCTGTAATCTCACCATCCAAGAAAACTATACCTATGCATACCCCACTATTGTGCAGGCGTAGTGTGCAGTGCCAACTCTAATTCTTGCAAGTGGTGGCCCTTGTTGGGCCATGGAAATGGTATGTTTTATCCTCATATTAGATTAATTAATCATTTGTATTTATGTATTTATCTTCATTTTAACAATAAATAGAGAAGGAAAAATCACAGAAGCTGGATGAAATTGATCATTAACGAATTGGGTAAATCTGGGCATGAAAAACTAACTTTCACTATCTTTATATGCAGGGAGATGAATTGAACAATTGCTGTTCAAACAACGGAACAACAGTGGCCAAGAAAGGAAAAGGACAACATCTCGATTATGAAGGGCAACGAAAGACTAGGAGGATCACTTCTATTCTATGATGAAACCAGATCGTTAGTTACGAAATCCTCAGGATATCCTGATCCTGAGGATTTGCTTTTATGCCTTTATCTTTCCAAAGTTATATAAAGCCACCAGGCGAAATGAATAGCTGGTTAGGAATTTCAAGATTGTAACTATTCATTTTGGACACATAGCACTTTCATTACTGTGACACTGTAACTCTATAATCAAGTTTAATGAAGAAGACTATGTTTTACCTATAATCGCATTCTGAGTATCTTTCAGCAGTGACTTCTAGAGACTTTGGGCCTATTCAGTAGGAGATTTACTGCTTTAATTGTGTCATATTTATTTCTTCTTATTCTTATAATTGTTTATTACTGTTAGTTTGTGAAATTAGCTTCCAATTGCAGAGAGTATTGACGATGATGATTTTCTTCTGCCATTCAAACTAGATTCTAGATCTTGTCGTATTTTACATATGCGTATTAATCTTTACCAATTTGATCAGGTTTATTTACATATCCGATTGCTGTTCATTCTAAAGTAGTGTTACCAGAGATCTCAAGCTTATAGTTGGTTACTTTTTGTGAGATGTTTGAATAGTTACTTGTTGTTCAATTGTTGTATCTTTCCTTCATGCTAAACAAATTAGTGTCAATACCAATTAGATTTCTAAGAGTAATTCCTTTTACTTGCATTCTGATTCAGGTCTTTGCATAATAGATTAAAGTAGATTTGAAAGTGCGTTAAATATTTCTTTCAGAATTATTTTGGATTGAACTTCAAGAATTAGATATTAATCATTGCAATGATTCTAAATCATTTCATTATGAATTAGCCTCTGAATTCGCTTGCATAGAAAATGTTGAACACTCTTGAAATAAACAGACTTACCCTTGGTTGATGATTAATGTAGGTATTAATATTTCTTTTAATAGTCATCTTAGTGCACCAACATTTTGGCACCGTTGTCGGGAGAGTGTTTCAAAGTGATTTTTTTTTTTTTTTTTTGCTATAAAAGAATTGGGTTTTAAAAATGGGTGGCAAGAACTTGCATAAACAAAAATTAAAGTGCTTTCTCATCAGCCCGCTTTTCAACAATTTCATAGAGATTAAATAGGAGTAGGGGTTTTTTTATGAATGACTATGAATAAAAAGATAGAAAAAGATCTAGGAAAAAGATAAAAAGATTGAGAATACTCCAATTACTCAAATAGCACCCCGTGAAGTCCCTGAAGAATATTGGCACTTTTTTGACCAAATGGCGAATCAACCACCTCAAGGTCAGACCTCGACATTTGAATACCCCATAGTAGACCCGGTAGCCAATGCCCCTATGAAAGCCATTCCCTTGCAAAACCTCCCAACCTTTCATGGGATGACCACAAAGGATCCAGATGCCTTCTTATTCGAGTTTGACGTCCTCTGCAGAGGATATGATTCCACTACCGACCCTCAAAAGTTAAAGCTGTTCCCTTCTACTCTAAAAGGAACATATTTGAGGTGGTTCATGGGTTTAGGTGGATGTACTATTAATTCTTGGGATGACATGAAAACTTTTTTTCTCACAAAATATCAAGACTATTGTAGGACAAGGGAATTAAAAGATGAAATCTTTAAGATTTCTGCAAAGGATAATGAAACTATAGAAGAATATGTCAAACGGTTTCACTACAATTTGCAAAGATCCCCTCACTCCACATTACGAAAAGAAGTTTTGAAAACCATATTAATTAAAGGAATGAAATAAGAATGGATAGAACTCTAAATTTGATGGGGAAGGGAGACATTTCTCAAGAGGATTATGATGAAATGGTTCTCTTTTGTATTAGGTGTTCACGAGGTAGTACACACACCATGTCAAGAAGTTGAGATCTTATGGCTAGAGGAAGAAAACTGCACAGTAGAGGCATAATAAGAATGGAAATCGGTAACCTCCTGGAGGAATTCAATATGGAATTCCTGGGCACCCTTACAATGCAGTTGGATGTCCTGAAGGCCAAATAGAAACAAGCCTTAGCAGAATAGAACTTGGTCATTTTTTTCCCACGCCGCTCGAAGAAGCACAACCAACAGGAGTGTCCATTAGACATGGTCCAGAGATGCGCTATCTACACCAAGGACCATGCCACTGAGTAGTTTCCATCACTTTCAGGGCTGAAAGAAGTTTTTAAAGAAGCAGAAGAAGAGATAAAACCAGTATACTTAATGAACTAGCATCGACAATGGCAAGGCCAACCCACAGGTATGTCACAAGAAACATCTTAGTTCTTTCCTTTTTTGTCATTTAATCAACAACAGAATTCTGGAGCAGCGTGGCAAGGTCAATCACCTTTCTCGAATTGGCAGTCCCAACCATTTCCTATGTCACCTTGGCCAACTGAGTCCTTTTCGAGAAATGTTTGGCCGAATTCTCCTTTTACTCATTTTTGGCAAAGTAATCCATATCGATCCCAGTGGCCTGCCTCTACTTCATAAAATTCGAACTGGTCTCCAAATTGGCAGCAACCTTAAGGGATAAATAATATGCCTATGGGGACAGGTCCTCCACCTCATCCTACATTATCAACCCCATATCCATTATAGCAAAATACTTAGCCCCTTCTGCGTCCCCAACTTCCAACCCAACCAAATCTGAACCCCAATAACAGACCAGTTTAGTTGGTGAAAATTGTTGAAAACTTAGACTATCAGGCCGAACAAAAATAATTCAATGAACTTAGACTAAGTTCAAGACGCATTATCACTCCTGAAGAAGACAAATATTAGCCACCAATTGAGTTAGAAACCCCACCTGTACATACACCATCGACTCTGATTGACACAGAAATAAAACAAGGAGAAGAAACAATTAAACATAAAGATCTTGAAAAACTCATAGTTTTTTCTCCCCCGTTCCCTGAAAGATTAATAATACCTAAACTAGTTGTTTATCTAGACTTTGATCTCGTAGGGGAACTAAAAAATATTTGCATTAAAATTCCTCTCCTCCAGGCCATCCAAGATATTCCTATTTATACTAAAACAATTAAAGAGCTATGTGTGAAAAGGCTATGAGGAAAGCAAAAGCTCCACCCACTATTCATGTTGTAGGGACCATGCATGATTTTCTCTTGGGCGGGGAAACATCGATAAAATATGAAGATCTTGGGAATCCCATAGTTACAGTCTAGATATATGGCGATTCCTTTCCAAACACATTAGTTGACTTGGGTGTAGCAATTAACATCTTAACAATGGAAACCTGTGAGACACTTGGTATCACATCTCTGGAACCAACCACCACCTTGTTAGAACTTGTTGATTGTTTGGTGGTAATACAAGAGGGAAATTTACAGGATATTACGGTCTCTGTTGATTCATGGGAGTATCCAGTATATTTCCTCGTCATAAACCCAAAAAATCGATTCGATGGGCACCCTCTAATTTTGGGCCGACCTTGGCTGGAAACAGCTGATGCTTACATAGGTTGTCGAGAGGGCAACATGACCATTGCTAAGAGGGATGCTGTAAAAAATCCTGTTTTATATCCTCCTGCCAAACCAAGTCCGTCCATTGTGAAAATAAATAAACCACCCTCATACCTAGACAAAAGAATTCGTTCACCTCTCATTGTAGCAGAGGTGCTTGAGTTCAAGAATCAGACTGAAGATAATGTGATCAATAAATTTATCAATCAGCTAGCCCATATGAACAATGTCAAATGTCAAATGTTAAAAGAAATTATTGACAATGAAGCCTTGGAAGACCCTTTGAAAGATTTTGATGATCAACATATCCAGATAATTTCCGTTCATAACAACAATCCTATTGAAATTGAACCAGGACAGATTTTAAACATTAATGATAGTCTGCACAATGACCAACAGCAAAAGCTCATTCAAGTTCTGCAAAAATATAAAGGCGATTTTTCTTGGGATTATCTAGACATCAAGGGCATATACCCATAGTTATTTACGCATCATATCTACACCGAAAAGGATGCTCATCCTATCGGCAACCTCAATGGAGATTGAATGTGCATCTCAAAGATATTGTAAAAGAAGAGTTACACAAGCTGCCGGATGTGAATTTCATTTATCCCATTTCGGATAGCAAATGGGTCTCTCCATTGGTAGTTTTTCCCAAGAAAAACGAGAAGTGGTGCATCTGTGTGGATTATCAGGCATTGAACAAGGGCACACAGAAAGACCACTTCCCTCTTCCATTAATTGATCAAGTCCTTGATACACTGGCAAGAAAACAATTCTTTTCTTTTTTAGATGGCTTCAGTGGCTATAATCAGATCAAAATCACCCTTGAAGACCAAAACGAAACCACCTTTACCTGCCCTTGGGGTACATTCACTTACAAAGTGTTACCGTTTGTCTTATGCAATGCCCCAACGATGTTTCAGAAGGCCATACTCAACATTTTTTCTGATTTGATAAATGAAGGACTTGAAATTTACATGGATGACTTTATCCCATATGGTAATGAATTTGATCAAGCGCTATAGAAATTAGAGAAGGTTTTGGAATGATGCATTACCACCACACTGTGTTTAAGAAATGTCAAGTGTCACATGATGATCACAGAAGGCGTAATCCTAGGACACTACATTTCTGCAGCTGGGATATAGGTAGATCCAACAAAGATACATGTAGTTATCCTACTACCTACACCCTGTACTCAGACGGAGGTACATAACTTCATTGTATATGCAGGCTATTATCACAAGTTTATAAAAAAAAGTTCACAAATTGTTGTGCCTTTGGATACTTAAACAAGAAATGTTGACTTCAAATGGTCTAATAAATGTGACACAACTTTTACAGATTTGAAGAAATTAGTTTCGACGACACCAGTATTGCGTGGACCCAACTAGGAGCTTCCCTTTCACATCTCTACGGACGCGTCAGATGTAGCAATAGGTGCTATCCTAGGCCAATAGGAGGACAAAATGCCCTATGTTATTTATTATATCACCAAAAATCTCATTGTTGTTGAACTTAATTATACAACAACATAAAATGATTTCTTAGCTGTCATTTATGCCATAAACAAATTTAGACATTATATAAGTGGCTATCAATTTTATCTATATATTGATCATTCAACCATTAGATACGTAGATAACGAACCCATTACAAATGGTCGAGTAACTTGTTGCTTGTTTCTTTTGCAAGAGTTTGATATCACCATTAAAGACTGTCCAAGGAAGGAAAACCCAGTCACAGGTTTTTTGTCTCGGGTTCCAAAGATAAATGATCCATTGGTAGTAGATGACCAGTTTCCAAATGAACATTTGTTTGTTGTAGCAGTCAAAACACCATGGTATGCAGATGTAGAAAACTATCTGGTAGTAGGAAAGTTGCCTAGACACTTGATAGCAAGGGAAAGGAAACAAATTGTCCAACGTAGTGCACGATTTTCTTGGATTGGTGGATACATTTTTCATAAAAGGTATGATATTTGCATATGTAGATGCATTCATGACGATGAATTTTACAACATCCTGAAGGCTTGTCATGCATGACGATGAATTTACAGCATCCTGAAGGCTTGCCATGACGAGCCCTGCGTAGGAAACTTCGCAGACCGTAAAATGGGGAATAAGGTACTACAGATGGGCTATTATTGGCCCACTATTTTTAAATACGCTAAGAAATATGTCCAGGCTTGTGATAGCTACCAAAGGATGGGCCTTCCTGGTCAATATGATGAAATTCTACTACAGTCCCAATTGGTAATAGAACCTTTCGAATGATGGGCATTAGATTTTGTTGGCCCATTCCATCTGCCATCAAACTAAAAGGCCTACATACTAGTTTCCACAGACTATGTAACCAAGTTGGTAGAAATAGTAGATTTTCCAAGAGCTATAGAAGAAGCCGTTATTAATTTCCTTTTTGGGTTATTTATGCGGTATGGTTTACCTAGGGAAGTGATAACAGATGGAGGGGGAAATTTGTAGGACATAAGATTACAACCACTCTACGGAACCACCACATCATACATACAGTCACTTCCTCGTATCACCCATAGGTGAACGATCAGGTTGAAAGCACCAATAAGGTCATTGAAGCAATTATAACAAAGATAGTTTCGACACATCGGTGGGACTGGGCTACTAGACTGCTAGAGGCCTTGTGGGCCTATCGTACAACTTGGTGAAATACTACTGGATATTTTGCATACCAACTTGTATTTGGAAAAGAACCTATCTTTCCTATTTAATTTGAAATAAAGACTCTCAGAACAGCCCATGAAGTGGGATTGGATCTGACAGAGGCTCGAACTAAATGACTTCAACAAATAAATGAATTCGATGAGGCTCGACTTGGATGAGGCTCGACTACTTGCTTTACAATGCACCGTAATTATTCAAAATCAAAGGGCAAAGTGGCATGACAATGTTATTAAAAACAAGACATTTCAAAAAGGAGACTAGGCGCTCCTCTATGATTCCAGATTCCAAGACTTTTTGGGCAAGTTACAAACAAGGTGGCTTGGCCCTTATGAAATTCAAAAGGTACACAACAATGGCACTCTCACTTTGAATACCATTGATGAGTATGGCCATTCTTTCAAGGTGAAGGGACATTGGGTGCATCTTTATCACAAAACACTCAACAAAGAGTCTTTTTGTCAACAGGTATGTGATGAGCCCACTATGAAAATTTTAGCTGTAGGGAGTGATGACTCGACAACTTTACTTTCATAAAAATGTATCTTTCTTCAGCTGTGAATAATGTATATATATTTTTTTATGGTTGGCTGCAATTTAGTTAGGCATCACTATGTAAATACGAGGATTTCTCTTGTTTTTGGGTGTGTTTAATAACTGATGTTCAATCAATTGAACAGATGTTGTTCAATCAATAGAACAATTTTTGTGCAATCAATTGAACAACTCCAATTTTCCCTTTTGCGTATTTTGTTGTTCAATCAATTGAACAGCGATTGTTTAATCCATTGAACAACTCTGATTTATTTTTGTGTGTTTTTTTATTCAATCGATTGAACAACACCGATATATTTTGTGTGTTTGCTGTTCAATCAATTGAACAACTCCAATTTTTATTTTTTGCATGTTTTGTTGTTCAGTCAATTGAACAACATCGATTTCCTTTTGCGTATTTTATTGTTTACTCAATTGAACAACTCCAATTTTCCCTTTTACATATTTTGTTGTTCAATTAATTGAACAACTGTTGTCCAATCCATTGAACAACTCTGACATATTTTTGTGTGTTTTGCAATTCAATCAATTGAACAAATGTTGTTCAATCAATTGAACAACACTGATTTCTTTTTGCATGTTTTGTTGTTCAATCAATTGAACAACTGTTGTTTAATCAATTGAACAATACTGATTTCTTTTGTGTGTTTGTTGCTCAATCAATTGGACAACTGCTGTTCAATCAATTGAACAACTGTTATTTGGTAGATCGAACAACTGAGATTTCTTTTTGTTGTTCCATCATTGGTCATTCTTTTTTCCATTTTCTTTCTCTTCCATGTTTTTAGTGAAATGATCTGTTTGGATTTGGAATCTATACATGAGATAAAGAAAAATAGTAATATTAATACCATTATGACTTGTAAAACCTTTTGATGGTCATATTTATTCTGAAACTAACATGGTTCATCTGTATAATGATTGGTTGAATGTCTTCTCTTTGGACACATCATAATATGATTTACTATCTTAATACCATGCTGGTTTATCTTTCACACTTTCAATGGATAATTCCCTTTGATATTATCATATAGCGATAAAAGCATAACTTTCATTGGCATTTTTTTTTACTTCTCATGCCATCTTTGACTCTTAAGGAGTAAATAAGCCTTCCACCTTTACAATAAAAATATGAAAATATGAACTTTGAAAATACAACACACATCTTCTTAAAGAGGATAGGGGGTTTCATCACGAGCTAGCCTACCATGATCACAAGGGTGTAACAAGTGAAATTCCATTATGGCCACCACACCAGGGTAATGACCTTCTTGATAGTTAAAACCATCAGAAGGACAGGGGGTCTCATCACCAACGGACCTGATCAATTTGTTATACCTTGGTGAATTGCACCATGATTATCTGGTTACCATCCCAACATAGTTGTCTCTTTATAGAAATGAAAAGGAAAATCATTTAAATACTAAAAGGAGGACTCTGGCTCATTTTTGGGGTTAAAATGCAACCCTGTCAAGGCTATGAACTCCTGCTGGCAGCAGTGGCTTTGTTTGCGATATTGAAGTACTATGTTACATTTCTAAATATTATTTACCATATTACCCCCTATTGATTCGTTTCTAAAGGCGAATTTACCATTTGAACAACATTCACAACTAAATTAACCAACATGCATGGTAAACTATATCCTTATATGAACTATATCGTTATTGTCCGATCAATCAATACCAACAATCATTAACATTTATTGACATCCATGCGTTCATCACCTTTTCCACCTAAGGTAAATATCTCTTCACATAATGCTCTAATCTCTATTTTGTTCCTTTTACGGGCATTTCAAATCTTTTGACCTGTACTACTCTGATTGCTTTTGTCGTATTTTACGTCACTTTGATTGATTTTCTGGCTGCATTTATGAGTTCCCGATGCCCTCTCCCTTTTTCTCATGCTTTGTAGGCATGGACACTCTTTTTTGATTGGAGGGGGGACGGTCTATGTTATGAATAGCATGTGTGATGATTTATGGATAGCATGTGTGATGATTATTAAACTGATTTTTGGTTGAAGGAATGCATTATGAATGCACATGTGTAATAATTATTAAACTGTTTTCTGATTGGAGGGGGGAAGGCAAGCATTATGGAAATCATGCGAATTAATTATGAAGCTGTGCCAAAAATAGCTGATGAGACAAATAACATAATTTCCTTTGATATTAACTCTAAAACAACGTTGTTGCTCTGTCAATAGCTTTAACGTTTTACGGTTTTGTTCTAAATTGTGAAATTGTGAGAAGAGTGCATGCAAAAGTGCAACTGAACCAGCTGCCGAGAAACAAAAACCATGGGAAGAAAAGCCATCCGTAGTAAACCTATAGTGCTCTGGGTATCAGAACAGGCTCGTGAAATTCTTGAGTGTGCCGGCTAGCTTCAATGCCTAACCAAAGTATAGGGATTCCATGAGGAAATAACACTTGAATTTTTGTAGAATTTACAGAATGACCGCACAATGGTGAAAGGTAGAAACATAATAGTTTCTGAAGAAGTTATAGGTAAAGTCTCTAGACTCCAGTATAAGGCATGAGATGGACGGATAAGCATGTTCTTCTGCAGGACACAGTCACAGTATTCCAAGAACCAGATGAAGAATTGGTGCGCAAAGGAAAAGGGATTCACCCTACAACTTTAAGGCAACCATGGTAGGAATTGGCAACCATTGTTCAGAGGTATATCACGTGTGACAGACATCAGGATGTGGTAAAACCTCGACAACTTAAACTGTTAGCTATTCTGAAGTAGAATATTATAGTTAATTTGCCATTTTATTCAAATTATTTATTGCATGACGTTGCTAGTTGGGTTAGAAAGGCTAAGGACCCACATTTTGTCATCAACCATCATGGGCTAATTAAATTAATCATCATTCATGGACTGGCCCAACAACAATTAACCTGGGATAACCATGTAAATCCTGCTTTGACCCCACCTGAAGGAAACCTAGAGACTAAACAATAGGAGGTAAGAGTAATAGGTCCAAGAAGGGAAAGAAAAAGAAGGAATCCTTCTTTGGCCACTAGCCTAGTAAAGCGTAGGCACTTTGCAAGGGTAAAATCATAGCAGCACACCCCAATTCAAATAGAAGCAGCAAGGCTGTCTCGCATGCCATCTCCAATTCCACAAGATGACATTTTGCAAGAATATGAGGAAGAATTTTCACGAGAATTGGAGAATATGGGATAATCTGTGAAGAAAGGGAGTTGTCTGGAAATTCTGAAGGGAAAAATCATGCCCTTAACCATTCTTCCTCTGCCGGCAGTTCTAACCATGCTGAAACTTTTCCATTTGTTGATAATTTGAAGGGTTAGAGGGAACCAGTTCCCTCTATGAATGAGCCCCTTGAGAAAGAGGCCCATGCAGAGGAAACCCTCAGGGATGGAAATCAAACATAGGTTATTATTCCATTGGAATCCCCAGTGAAGGAAAACCCTACAGAAGAAACCCTGAAGGATGAAAATAAACCAGGGGAAACTATCCTAATGAAGTCCCCAAAGGATGAGGCCCATAGAGAAGAAGACCCTGAAAATGATAATCACTCAGGAGACACCATTCCATTGGATTCTCCCGAGAGGGAAGCCCATGAAGAAAAATATCTGGAAGACAAGAATTCATTAGGAGACACGGTCCCATTGGAACCCCATCCTAATATTGGCACAACCCCACCTAAACTTGAAATAAATGCAACTGTGCCACCATTGATGAAAAGCCCCACGACAAAGAAAAAATATGAGGATAAATTGAGGAAGTTGCTTAAGAAGTAAAGGAAGCAAAATAAAAAAGTTAAGCAACTGAGAGAATGATTGAAGGAAGCAGTTAGGGTCCAGAAACTAAAAGTAGAACTGGAGACCATTGGGACCTAAACAAAACACTGTTCTTGGCACGATATTGAAACCCAGACTGAGAGCCCTTTTGTTTGTTCAAAAGGGACCCAAATAGAGAAATGTCCTTTAAAGATTAGTGAGATGCAGACATAAGGTCCTTGTGCCTGCCTAATGGGAACCCAAATAGACTTTCCTACTACAGATGTTGCTGTCCAAACCAATTCTACAAAGAGTACTTAGGAAGACTGTTGTATGTCCCAAGGAACAATTGAAGTTTTTGTTCAAACTGATTTTGAAGGATATGCCCAAAAAGATTGTTGTATGACCCAAGAAGCAGCTGAGGCTGTTGTTCAAACTGACTCAATGATAACACAAGAGGATGAAACACAGACATAGGAAACACCTGAATACGTTCCTCTTGTAAGGGAAGTTGTTAGCATAAAATTGCAAAATTAACTAGCCAAGACTCAGTAGGAGTTGGCTTGAAATAAGGAAGAAGAAGTGTCGTTACAAGTACAATAAGTCCTGAGGAAGAAATTCAAGGCACTTACTGTCACAGAAGATGAGACTTTTGCTAATTTTAAATATGGACATAAGAAAGTAGAAAAAGCACAAGCTAAGCTGCAAAAGGCCAAGGAGCAAATTGAAACTATTTTCTCTCTTTACTCGGATGCTTTGTCTTATGCATTATTATTATTAGAAATATACCTCTTAGTGAAGGTTAGACTCGACAACGCTGGTAAGGTGGTGGAATTCAAGACCACTCTAGAATTTGTCAAATGTTTCAAAGAACAAAATGAACAGGTACATCACCTTTTATGTGAGTTATACATGCACAATGTTTTATTAGAGGACGACTTGGATAGTAATTGGATTTCAGAGATCTGTGGTGTGTGCTTTTCGAATCTTTGATCGGAGAATCCACAGTAATCCTGGCCCCTTCATTGGGGATATTCAATTCCAAGATTTTCCTTCTTTTGCCACCAATCAGATTAAATGGGATAAAGCCCATAATACTTTCCAAAAAAGGGAATATGGTATAGAATTATGGGTCAGGGGAGAACCCACAAAACCCCTACATCCTTCTTTCCAGCATAAACAGTTCATGAAACGAACAGGCGTTGTAGATCAATTAGGATCACTCCATACAAACATCATACAGGCAGGAAAGGAATACTTTCAGGAAATTAAGGAGGAAGCTTTGTCAACAGCGAGACAAAGATGGGAATCTTCTAGTAACAATGTCAGGGATAGGAAGCCATTTGGGTTTAGAAATTTCAAAGCTGCCTCTACTTGCCTACACAAATAAAACAATATGGTCATAAGCATGGGCCCTAACTAGATAGGGTGCCGTTACAGAATTCTGATTATCTGGTACCCTCCTGATGGATATTACAATGATTATAACTTTCCAGATTACCATGTGAACCAGGCTTTTGCAGTACTCAAAGAGAAAAATAGTTTTAGGCTCTATAAGGAAGAATTTTTTCCTGCTTATTCCTTGACTCAGCTGCACCTCAATCATCTTATTTCATGAGGACATGCAAAAAGGTAAGAAGGGGAGTATGTTGGGTCATGGAAAAGGTATGTTTTATCCTCATATTAGCTTAATTAATCATTTGTATTTATGTATTTATATTTTTTTTAGGAATAAATATAGAAGGAACAATCGCAAAAGCTGGATGAAATCTATCATTAACAAATTGGGTAAATCTGGGCATGAAAAACTAACTTTCGCTATATTTATATGCAGGGACATGAATTTAACGATTGTTGTTCAAACAACAGAACAACAATGACAAAGAAAGGAAAATGACAACATCTCAATTATGAAGGACATCAGAAGACTAGGAGGATCAATTCTATTCTATGATGAAATCAGTTCGTCAGTTGCGAAATCCTCAGGATCTCCTGATCCTGAGGATTCAATTTTATCCCTTTATCTTTCCTAAGTTATATAAATCCACTAGGCAAATTGAACAACTAGTTAGGAATTTCAATATTGTAACTATTCGTTTTGGACACATAGCACTTTCATTACTGTGACGTTGTAACTCTAGTATCAAGTTTAATGAAGAAGACTGTGTTTTACCTATAATCACATTCTGAGTATCTTTCAGCAGTGACTTCTCGAGACTTTGGGCTTGATCAATAGGAGATTTACTGCTTTAATTGTGTCATATTTATTTGTTCTTATTATTATAATCATTTATTACTGTTAGTTTGTGAAATTAGAATTATTCTGATTATAGTGAGTACTCATGATGATGATTTGCTTCTGCCGTTCAAACTAGATTCTAGAGCTCGTCATGTTTTACATCTACATATTAATCTTTACTGAATTGATCAGGTTTATTTAAGTATCTGATTGATGTTCATTCGGAAGTAGTGTTACTAGAGAAGGAGAGGTAGAAACCAGTGGAACTACTAAGGTAGAGCCACAATTGTCTAAACTAGGACCTCCTATGGTCCTAGATCTGCGAAGTGCTATAAAACCATATCGGATTGAGAATACTCCACTTATTCAAATAACACCCCCTTGAGTCCTTGAAGGATATTGGCACATTTTCAACCAAATGGTGAATCAACCACCTCAAGGTTAGATCTCCACATTGGAATACCCCATAGTAGACTCGGTAGCCAATGCCCCTATGAAAGCCATTCCCTTGCAAAACGACCCAAAATTTCATGGGATGACCACAGAGGATTCAAATCCCTTCTTATTTGAGTTTGACGCCCTCTAGAGAGGATGTGATTATACCACTGACCCTCAAAAGTTAAAGTTTTTCCCTTCTACTCTAAAAGGAGCAGCTTTGAGGTGGTTCATTGGTTTAGGTGGGCGTACTATTAATTCTTGGGATGACATGAAAACTTATTTTCTCACAAAATATTAGGACTATTGTAGGACTAGGGAATTAAAAGATGAAATATCTAAGATATCTACAAAGGATAATGAAACTCTAGAAGAATATGTCGAATGGTTTCACTACAATTTGCAGAGATCCCCTCACTCCACATTACTAAAAGAAGTCCTGAAAGTCATCTTAATTAAATGAATGAAAGAAGAATGGATAGAAAATATAGTTTTGACGGGGAAGGGAGACATTTCTCAAGAGGATTATGATGAAATAATTCACTTGTATATCAAGTGTTCACGAGGTAGTACATGCGTCGGGTCAAGAAGCCAAGATCTTATGGCGAGAGGAAGAAAACCGCACAGTGGAGGCGTAACAAGAATGGAAATTAGTAACCTCCTGGAGGACTTCAAGACGGACATCCTGGGGACCCTTACAACGCAGTTGGACATCCTATAGGCCAAATAGAAACAAGCCTTAGCATAATAGAACTTGGCCATTTTTTTCCCACGCTACTGGAAGAAGCACAACCAACAGGAGTGTCCATTGGACATGGTCCATACATGTGCTATCTGAACCAAGGACCATACCAATGAGCAGTGTCCATCACTTCCAAGGCTGAAAGTACCTTTTAAAGAAGCAGAAGAAGAGACATAACCAATATACTTAATGAACCAGAATCGATAGTGGCAAGGCCAACCAGGGAAAATTTTAAGAACCACCCTAAATTTATATGTATAATAAATGGGCGAATCCCCATGATACATAGGAAAAATGGGAGGCAATTTTATCAATAATATAATATGTATATATAATTTTTTGGCAAATCTTTCACCAGATTATCTTATCTTGTAAAGTCATGGCAAATCTTTCACTGAATTATAAAATCTTGTAAGATCTTGGCAAATCTTTCACTGAATAATAAAACATTGTGAAGTCTTGGCAAATGTTTTGTTAAAGTATGAAACCATATATGATAGTAGGAAAACATATTCATTAAACTGTAATATACTAACATACATGTTTGAAAAAAAGAAACATAATTTTCTCTTCCTACAAACAATGTTGCAAGTTTCAGTGGTCGTGTTTGTCAAGGTTCTTACTATACACTCTTTCATATCCTGCTATTAGTTTTGATAATATTCCACAACGAAGTTCTTGTAGGTGTTGATATTGACCACCAGTTCTGTCAAGGTAGGAGAGATTAATCTTTTCTCTACCACTTTTGTCAAGCTATCAAATTTCTTTCTTATCCAATAGACTCCAATTATGACATAAAAAAAAAACACATCAAGTTTGTTTACCCCAACACACCAACAAGTAGTAAGCTCCAACTATATAATATAATAAAGTAGTAGGTATCCCAAAGGCCTAAAGAGGATCTAATGGAAAGAAGTGACCATTTTCAGAAGCCTTCCAATTAATATATAAATAAATATATGTAGATTTATTACTATTTTAATTGGAACTCTTCAATTAAATAACAAAATTTAATTACGTCTCTCCCAATCTAAAATGCTTATTAGCATAATTCACTACCTTCATACAAAGTTGTAACATGTGGATTAATTTCCTTTTTGATGCACAATATTCGCCTTTTAGGACAATATGGTGCATTGGACCAACCCCTACAGGTCATTATGACAAACTAAGAATAACAGAGAAGATGAAAGGTTGTATAAATGAGCATATTTTTCAAAAAACTAATCCAACATTAGTACCTTAACTTTTTCATGAAGATATCATATTGAGAATGTTTGAAAAATGGTGGGAAATTTGGGCAGCGACTATCTCTCTTCTATGAGGGTGATGTGGAAAGACTGATAAGATTTCACTGTTTTGAATATTCTTTTTGTTAAATTAGAAAAACCAATATTAATGGAGATATTGATATTTTTTACTAAATTTTGTGAAGTGACTAAATGTAGCTTTAACCATTCACCTTATGTCTTTTACAATATAATTTCCTAAGTCTATTTAATATCTTCATTATCATAAAAACCAACCTATATCCATCTTAACTCCACATCTACCACTCTTAGAGGGATGAAATCTATTTATCCCTCTCAACACTAATTGGTAGACCCAGAATTAAGATGGATCTAAGCTGATAGAATTTCCCCTTTAAATAGTCTATGCTCACATGAATACCATGGTATTACCATGGGTCAATACCATGGGTTATCATAAACCCGGAGCTTAAAAAATACTATTAGTAATCTATAAAAATTAATTAAATTAATAATTGATTTTTATTTTCACCAAGTTAAAATGTTTAAGTGACATTAAATTACAAGATCCATTTTTACTCTTGATCTACCAAGCCGTGAGAGGGATCAAATATTTTTTCACTCTATGCTAATTTATTTTTTCACTCTATGCTAGTTGGCATATCATGATATTTGATCCCTCTCGGTGCTTAGTAGATCTAGAGTAAAGATGGATCTATGCTGGTTTAATTCTCCCCTTTAAATAGGCTACATTCCACGTGAATACCATGTGCCATCTTTATTTTTATTAATACTAATATTAGGGTTAATAATGTCTTTTTGCATGGTATTAATAATAATTTGTCCCATGGTATTTGGCCCATAGGCTTCACCAAAACACATTTTTTGAGTGTTCGTAAATATAAGGTGACTTATGGAGTAAATATAAAAAAATGTTTTATTTATTTACCATACCTCTTGTTTATGTATATTTTAATTAATTTACCATACCTCTTTTATAAATATGGTATTTGGCCCATAGGATTCACTTAAATAAAACCTCTTTTTTGAGCCTTCTTAAATAGAAAGAGGGTTATGGACTATCTATGAAAAGATGTTTTATTTATTTCCCATACCTCTAGTTTATTTATATTTTTATTTATTTACCATACCTTTGGAGTAAGTATAAAAAGAATTTTCTTTATTTACCATACCTCCACTTTATTTATATTTTTATTTATTAGGACCAAATACAGCCTCCCAAACCAGGCGAATCGAGTCTTTTCATAGTTTATTTGCCCCTTTTGTTTTGGGCTAAAATGAAAAAAATAATTATTTCTTAAATAAAAGCTAGGCTAAATATATGAAATGGGTGTTTTATAAAAAATTTGCCCCTCTAAAATGAAAAACCCATTAATTTTCACCCTTGGGCTAAAATTTTCCCCTAAAATTTACCATGAGGCCAACCCATAGGTATGTCACAAGACACATCTCATTTCTTTCCTTCTTCGTCATTTAATCAACAACAGAATTCTGAAGCAACATGGCAAGGCCAATCACCTTTCTTGAATTGGCAGTCCCAACCATTTCCTATGTCACCTTGGCCAACTCAGTCCTTTCCAGGTAATGGTTAGCCGAATTCTCCTTTTACTCCTTTTTGGCAAAGTAATCCATATCCATCCCAGTGGCCTAACTCTAATTCACAAAATTCGAACTAGTCTCTCAATTGGAAGCGACCTTTAGGGATAACTAATAAGCCTATGGGGACAAGTCCTCAACGTCAACCTACATTATCAGCCCAATATCCATTACAACAAAATCCCCAGCCCCTTCTGCGTCCCCAACTTCCAGCCCAACCGAATCTGAACCCCAATAATAGACCAGTTCAACTGGTGCAAATTGTGAAAACTCAGACTATGAGGTCGAATAAAAATAATGTAATGAACTTAGACTGATGTCAGGACACATTATCACTCCTAAGGAAGACAAAGACCAGTGACCAATTGAGTTAGAAACCCCACCTGTACATATACCATCGACTGTGACTGACACAAAAATAAAACAAGGAGAAGAAATAGTTGAGCATAAAGATCTTGAAAAACTCATAGTTACTTCTCCCCCCTTCCTTGAAAGATTAACAATACCTAAACGAGTTGTTTATCCACACTTTGATCTCGTAGGGGAACTGAAAAATATTTGCATTAAAATTCCTCCCCTCCACGCTATCCAATATATTCCTATTTATGAAGAAACAATTAAAGAGCTATGTGTGAAAAACCCTGCGAGGAAATCAAAAGCTCCACCCACTATTCATGTTGTAGGGACCTTGTCTGATTTTCTCTTGGGCGGGGAAACACCGATAAAATATGAAAATCCTGGGAATCCCATAGTTACAGGTCAAATATATGACCACTCCTTTCCAAACACATTAGTTGACTTGCGTGTAGCCATTAACATATTAACAACGGAAACCTCTAAGACACTTGGTAACACAGCTCTAGAACCAACCACCACCTTGTTAGAACTTGCTAATCGTTCGGTGGTAATACTAGAGGGAAATTTACAGGATATTATAGTCTCTGTTGATTCATGGGAGTATCTAGTAGATTTCCTCATCATAAACCCAAAAATTCGATTCAATGGACACCCTCTAATTTTGGGCTGACCTTGGCTAGAAACAGCTAATGCTTACATAGGTTGTTGAGAGAGAAGCATGACCATTGCTAAGGGGATGCTATAAAAAATATTTTTTTATATCCTTTTGCCAAACCAAGTCCCTCCATTGTGAAAATACATAAGCAACCACCCTCCTACCTAGAGGAAATCATTCGTTCACCGCTTACTATAGCACAGGCGCCTGAGTTCAAGAATTAGACTAAAGATGATGTGATCAATAACTTTATCAATCAGCCAACCAATATGAACAATGTTCAATGTTAAATGTTAAAATAAATTCTTGACAATGGAGCCTCAGAAGACCCTTTGAAAAATATTGATGATTAACATTTCCAGACGGTTGCTGTTCATAACAACAAGCTTATTGAAATTGAACCAGGCAATATTTTAAACATTAATGATAGTCTGGACAGTGACCAACAGCAAAAGCTCATTCAAGTTCTGCAAAAATATATAGGAGTTTTTGCTGAGGATTATCCAGACATGAAGGGCATAGACCCAAATTTATGTATGCATCATATCTACACCGAAAAGGATGTGCGTCTTATCCAACAACCTCAGCGGAGATTGAATCTGCATCTCAAAGTTATTGTAAAAGAAGAGCTACAGAAACTATAGGATCCAAATTTAGTTTATCCCATTTCGGATAGCAAATGGGTCTCTCCGTTGGTAGTTGTTCCCAAGAAAAATGGGAAGTGGCGCATCTGTGCGAATTATTGGGAATTGAACAAGGCCACACAAAAAGACCACTTCCCTCTTCAATTTATTGATCAAGTCCTCGATATACTGGTAGGAAAACAATTCTTTTCTTTTCTGGATGGATTCAATAGCTACAATCATATCTAAATCACCCCTTAAGAGCAAGACAAAACCACCTTTAACTACCCGTGGGGTACATTTGCTTACAGAGTGTTACGTTTGGCTTATGCAATGTGCCAACGATGCTTTAGAGGGCCATACTGAGTATTTTTGCTAATATGATAAATGAAGGACTTGAAGTTTACATGGATGACTTTACCCCATATGGGGACGAATTTGATCAAGCGTTAGAGATATTAGAGAAGGTTTTGGAGTGATGCATCATCACTAGGCTGTGTTTGAGCAATGTCAAGTGTCATATGATGATGCCAGAAGGAGTAATCCTAGGAAAAGACGTTTCTGCAGCTGGGATATAGGTAGATCCAACAAAGATACAGGTAATTCTCCTACTACCGACACCCTGTACTCAGATGAAGGTACGTAGCTTCCTTGGATATGCAAGTTATTATCACAGGTTTATAAAAAAAAATTCACAAATTGTTGTGCCTTTCTATGCTTTAACAGGAAATGTTGACTTTAAATGGTCTAATAAATGTGACAACTTTTATAGATTTGAAGAAATTAGTTTCAATGGCACCAGTATTGCATGGACCCAACTGGGAGCTGCCCTTTCACATCTCTACGGACGTGTTAGATGCAACAATAGGAATTGTACTTGGCCAAGAGGATGACAGAAAGCCCTATGCTATTTATTATATAAAAAAAAAATTTACTGCTCCCGAACTTAATTATACAGTAACAAAAAATGAATTCTTAGTTGCTATTTATGCCATAAACAAATTTAGACATTATATAACTAGCTATCAAGTTTTTCTGTATACTGATCATTCTGCCATTAGATACATAGATAAGAAACCCATTACAAATGGTCGAGTGACTCATTGGTTGTTACTTTTGTAGGAGTTTGATATCACCATCAAAGACTGTCCAGGGAAGGAAAACCCAACTGCGGATTTTCTGTCTTAGGTCCAAAGATAAATGATCCATTGGCAGTAGATGATGAGTTTCCAAACAAACATTTGTTTGTCATAACAGTTAAAACGCTATGGTATGTAAATGTAGCAAACTATCTAGCAGTAGGAAAGCTGCTCAAACACTAGACAAAAAGCGAAAGGAAACATATTTTCTAACACAGTGCCCGATTTTCTTGGATTGGTGGATACCTTTTTCGTACAGGGTGTTACATAGTAATTTGTCACTGTCTCCGTATTGTGTCATGAAATCAAATCCATCATGCTCATGCTCTCTGAATTGGCCAAATGACCCTCTTTGCCAAAGTTTATTTCATCATCGCTACTGTTATTAAAATAACCGCGCTGACTGGCGGCTTCTAGTGCAACTGATGCGCTGCCAGCGCGGAAGCACACGGGTTTTCCGTGCTGGTCGAATTTCATGAGCCAGCGCATCCTATGTTTGTATTAAGTTGCACTGACGTAGTCTCCTCCGTTATTAAGATGCGACGTCAGCGCTCCAGTCCAGTTATACACCCGCGCTGATCCTGTTTGGGCGAGTTTGTTCTAACAGCCAGCCTTCCAGATGACTCCAGACCTGGTTGTTGGCCTTGTGAATGTAGCCCTCCCTTCTATGGCATGTCTGTTCGTCATATGAGCCACCTTTCTTGGAGATAAGCTTATCCTTCCACCATTCATGGAGACTCCTTCTCCTATATAAGCCTCTACCATTACCATGAGCAACTAGTTTTTGACAGGGTGGAATTCATAGTGTTTTTAGTGCTGCTCCTAATAGGCAGTTGATGTGATAAGTGTGGATTGCTAGAGAGCTTAAGGAAGGTTGTGAAGTCTTGTTGCCTTGTGTGAGAGAGAGAGTTGTTTGTCTTGGGAGATCTACCTCCAAGGGTGAATGCTTATGAGACTTGCTGGCTGGACCCTCTTGAGAAGGACTTAGCATCAGAACATTGGTTGTACCTTTCTCTGTTGTTGATTAATAAATAGATGACTACTGTTATGGTTCCATTCTCATTTGTCTTTGTAATGGTTAATGTGAATTACATCCTTTCTGACTGATGTATAATTGCTTTTATTAGATTTCACGCTTGTGTTTGTTTCTCTCTTTGCGCGTGCAGGTGTCCATCCACGAGGATAGTGGAGGATCGTGACTGACCAGAGCAAAGGAGCGAGAGCGGCATCTCTTCATCAAACAATAGCGCTGGAATCCAAGTAGGTGTTCATTGCCTACCTTTTAATTGCAATTAGGAGCGTGCATAGTAGCATTGATTGATTGTTGCTAGACCCGTTCTGGGCTAGTAGGGATCGCCTCTATCCATAGAGGGGATTTACCTCTCCAACAATTTGGCGACTCCACTCGGGACGTAGCCTGTGTCTCTTGTTGTTCATCCTTGTTTTTGAGTTTGATTGTTATTCTCTTGTCAAAGATTGGGGATTAGTTCTCTGCTTTTAGATTTCCTGGTCCACTCTGGGAAATGCCTTAATTGTTTAAAAAGCCATTACCTTGGTCTAGGAGCTTTTGGTTTGATTCTGCCTGTTTTTTAGCCTCAGCGCGGTTTATATCAGAAAAGTCGCGCTGACGTCGTGTATCTGTTTCTTTGACTTCACTGTCATCGCGCTTGTACGTTTAACAGTCGCACTGACCTTGATTTCGAGCCAGCGCTCTTAAGCCGTGTAATTCCGCGCTGAGAGCGCAAAGTTGCTACGCGTGTTGTTTGGTCAGCGCGCAGTTGCTGAGGGTCACCCGCGCTGATCCTGTAGAATTGAATTTTGTTCAATTTTGTCTCCTGAGCCTATTGGTTTGACTATCCCCTACTCTTTCCACCTGGTATATGACTTGATTTCTGTTGTCTGAGCTTTGAGATACTTGCTTGCGAAGTCTTGTTCCACAAGGGTTCGTTTATTGCTTGCTTTTCGGTTTTGCAAAACCTTCCTCTTCGCTTTCGCTGCTTGGTTTGTATCTTGCCATGACTTTTATAGTTGCTGGAATGTGTTGAATCCTTGTTTGACTGGTTTTAACTCCCATCCTCCGGGTGCTTGCTTTTCTCTATTGATTTCGCACCCTAGCCCTAGGGCATCTAGTGGCCGTGTGTGTGTCAAGCCTTCCGTGGGACCTTGTTTTCTCGTTTGACCAGCCAACTTTAGATTTTCTTTTTACACTTGCTCAGTAATTGTTAAAGTGTTTTTGGTTATTTTCCAAGCGATTTGCTTCCTCCTTGTTTGAATTCCTTTTTGTCTTGCTGAGCTTAGATTACATAGCTCGAACAAGCCTTAATTTTTTCTTTGATTTGGAAAACTGTTTTGGTGTCTTGGGAACTTTGTTGTGTTTTCATTGAGTGATTTTATTCCTTTTTCTCGGTGTTGTTGTCTCTCAAGATTCATTTTAAGTGCTTTGTGCCATTGAAAAAAGAATCAAACTAATATCTTTTGCATTCAATAGTTAAAAGGGAAAAAGACAATTTCATTGATTTGTATTCTCAAAAGAAAAGTTTCGTATCCTTGCCATTAGCTGCATTAGATTGTTTGATTGCTTGTGTTCATTTTGTTTGATCGAAAAATTCCTAACCTTCTCATAGTTAGAATTCATCGAACGAAATGGTATTCTTTGGCATGCAGTTTGCATCTAAGTAATTGTGAGAGATCACACGGTAGGACCTGAAATCGAAACTTAATTCAAGATCAACCATAAAATAAACTGAATTTACTTAAAAATGCATTGGAACTTAATGCAAATATCTAGAGGTCTAGGCTAGAGACGTGCTCCGGCATCGTTAAACCTAGTCACTCTTGCTTTCGCATTAAGTTTGGGTGATTCCTCCTGGTGCGATTCAATTGTGGTCTAGCACGAATTTGGGCTCCCGCGTACCGTCGCGTATATATGGGGAGACTCCACTAGGTTTGCATCCTTTATCCATAGGAAGCCGAGTCTGCCGCCTTGTGAGCCGTAACGCACCGAACACAGCATTCGGGAAGATTGACTGCAGTGTGGGAAGTCCTTGGTTTTCATTTGATTGCCAAGGTGTATAAGCAGTTTACGGATTGTTTGGTAAACCTCTTGCCTAGTTCTCCAGAGTAGTCACTTTTGATCCTTTTCGGACTCCCTAAAAGAAAAGGCGTAAGTGAGCGTCTTGTCACTTCGTGCTCATTAAACATTCGAAGGAGAATAGAGTCATCTTTTTGTCCTTTTCTCGACTCTTAAAAAATGAAAAGGTCAAGTTCAGTTCCTGCGTCTTAAAAATTTATTCAGCCACGATAACATTACCTGGTTAGATCCTGTGTGTGTTAGCTTGCGTAGGTTTCTTTTTGCTATGGCAACTTTTCCAGGGTTCACCAACCCAAGTTCCCCTCCTGACGGGAATCCTAGTCATTCCCCTCCTCTTGGGAATGTTAGTGCTCTTTATATGGCGACGTTATCCCTTCCGGGGTTAACTATCGGGTTGCCTGTTTGGTTGTTTTCAACCCCTTTGGTCCCTACCGTGTCGGTTGATACTCCATCAGTCCCTCCACCTGAACAACATCATGTTGAACCTAAGGTGGACCTCTCCCCTTCGACGCCTACTTCTATGTCTTCTTCTCATACTTCGCCTGGTGAAAGTCTCGTTTCGAGTAACCAGGTGGCTAAGAAGAAGAAGAAGAAGAAGAAGAAGAAGAAATCGCCTAAGGGAGAGGCTACAAGCACAACTGTTACTCCCTCAAGTACACCTGAAGTCGGGCCACCTTCTGCTCCTCCGCGGAAGGTTAATTTTCCTTGTCGATTATGCAAGGAGGACCATCTTCTTCGTGATTGTCCTGGCATTCCCAGGATCTTAGAAATATGGTTCGTGATCTGGCCTGCCCTTCATCGTCCACTGAGGCTCACGACGATGCTACCTCATCAGTTTGGAATGGTAAGGGAAAAGGGAAGATTTGAATCCCCTGCAGACTTTGTGAAGGCAATCATCCCCTTCACCTTTGTCCCCTCATGGATAAAGCCTCCACCATCTTGGAAAGTCTTGCGGCTCCCTCACCCCAACTCCCCGTTCGATATCAACGTCTTTCTGCAGCTGCAGATCGTCCTCTTGCTGACAACAAGATTGGTTTAAACTCCTCTCTTGCCCAACCTCCTTTTCCTGAACCTGGCTCTGCCCAGCCTGTTCCAGACCAACCATTGGTCGGAAAGAGTGTCGACTCGGGTTCACCACCCCTCGACCACTCTGTTCTGGAAGAGTGTCATGATCATGTTCTTCTCGTCTCATCAGATTCTCCTGAGTCCGAAAATAACCCTCTTATCCCCGTTGATTCAGCGGGTCCTTCTTCGGTTCCTTTAGACCAGGGGGGCAATCATACGATTCCCCCACCAAGTAGTTCAGTCGTTTCCTTCGACTGGCGTCACCTGACTGCTTTCCGCCTTCCATCCCATGTGCCTTTCCAGATTACCGTACATGCCTATGATACGGCAGTACCTGGCACTATCTTGGATGAGGGTGCATCTGTCAGTCTTATGCCTTCTACTACTTGGCAAGCTTTGGGCTCCCCACAGCTTGTGCTCGTTGCGCAGAATCTGATGGCGTTTGACGGAGGAACCAGTCAACCATTGGGGATCCTTCCAAAGTTCCCTATTACTTTGGGAGGCAAAACCGTCTATGTAGACGTGTTGGTTACCCAAGGTGCTTTAGATTTCAATCTTCTCCTTGGTCGTGATTATGTTTACGCAATGGGGGCTCTTATCTCTTCGCTTTTCCATGTGGTTTGATTTCCACACGATGGAAGGATTGTGACTATAGATCAATTATCGTTCTTTAGTCTCCCGGTGCCTCCTACGCAGTTGTCATCCCCTCCTGGTTTTTATCCACCAGTTGTATCTGCCCCACCACAAGTCAACTACGTGGCTACTTCTCCCGTGCCTATATCCAGCAATGTCGACATCGTGCATAGTGTTCTGGGGGCATTGGGTCCCGACTTCCAAGACATTGACCTCCCATCGGGAGCACCACTCTTGGAAGCCGCGACTTCCTATTCATTATGATGAAGTTCCCGCGGAGCATAGTTCGTTTCCTATGTCAAGCTCCTTAAAAAATGAAACTAGGATTGGTCGGAGCATAGTTCACTTTCCTATGTCAAGCTCCCTAAAAAATGAAACAAGGAGTCTCGAGCATAGTTCCTGATCTTGTGTCAAGCTCGTTAAAAAAATGAAACAAGGGGTGTGAGGATAGTTCTTTTACTGTGTCAACCTCATTAAAAAATGAAACAACTCCCTTTCCAAATCGAGTCTTTGGATTAAGATCTCGTAAAATACAAGTCGAGTCTTTCCAAGATCTCGAAAGGGAACCTTCATTCCATCCACTTTGTTGAATGCAATGAAGCTTGGGGGGCATGTACCTCTTTTCATGTCATTATGTTGGGGGCATGCGAACTTATAACAAGCATAGTTTTTCGTTTCAAGCTTGTGTAAACATGAAACCGAATCCAAGCAGAGTTCTCCATGGTTCAAGCTTGTGTAAAAATGAACCTATACCCGAGTCATCTTTAAGCTCTTTTCTGACTCGTAAAATATGAAAAGATTTCCGAGTATTTTTTCCTTTTTGACTCGCTAAAGAGAATAAAAATGGAGGTCTTCTTTTAGCTCTTTTCTGACCGTTTAAAGAGGAAAAGATTGCCGAGTTATTCCTCTTGGCTCGTTAAACGTTACTAAGGGGCAGTCGTTTTAAGTTCTTTTGTCAACCATTAAAACATAAAAAGATTACCGGGTTTTTGTCGTTTCAAACTCGTTAATGGTTACGAAACGACGTGGTTTTGATCGCTTTTTTACTTTTTCAGGTCGAAATCACTATTTATGAAAAGTACTCCCGATCGTAATGGTCGGGCGATTCTTTCGGGCATTATTTTATACTTTTTCGGGCCCGAGAGACACAACTTTACGAAAAAGGACACCCCTGGAGTTTCCTTTTCTGCTGTCTTTTCAAACTCTCTAAACATGAAAAGACGCCGAGCTCTTCCTTTGTCAGACTCATTAAAAACTGATGACATCGGATTTTGTCGAAATGACGCACCACAAGCATATGCTATCCCCATCAAGCTTGTTAAAAATAATTGGGGTACTCGCCAGAAATGGTGGGGGAAAAGAAAATTTTGGGAACCATAATTATTGTCGTGTTGGTAGTATGTCGCTCTTGAACATGGCACTTCTCTGCTTTCATGTCGGGGTGGGGATATCTCATCTCATTTTTCATTTGCCTCCGTAGGTTTGGGTAATCCTATTTGACCTCTCATCTGCTCATTGCCTCGTCATCATGACCTCTGATCCATCGATGTCAAATACTGCCAATTCCACTGTTGTGCTGCCAATATGTTCAAGAGAAGTTGACCTCTGAAAAGAAACAACCTCTGTTTGATAGTTCATACAATCTTAATTCACAACATTATCTCTCTGTCTCACGTCGATGATGTGGGAAACACTATGGCCCACCTTCGATTAAGGTCACTTCCTGTCGACTTCAGCTCATTATCCAGGAAGCTGATCTAGAGACTCCCTGTCGGTGCCTTAGACCCTGCATGCCTCAATGGCAGGTTCTTTGTGTTCGACGTGAGGTTTTCATCATTGGCCTCTGATCGAATGATTCTACGAGTGTTCGACTTCAGATCACTAATTCACACGCCGTAGATTGTACCTATAGTACCTTGAGGGCCATTGTCATTATTGGTGGTACCTCTCGCATCTGTTAACAGCTTTCATCATTGGCTGGTAATCAGACG
>APFE030680950.1:0-20477 GCA_000404065.3 Pinus taeda
AGAAGAGTGTTCATCATTGGGTAAGATCTTGTGCATTTGACTTAAATGGTATTCCTACAGTAGCACATTTAAATGTATTAATGTTGGGTTCATACAATATATTATTGGGCATGGATTGGTTGTATCTACATAGAACCAAGGTTGATTGCTTTCACAAATCTATTGAGTGTGTTGATGACAATGGGGAACCAAGAATCTTGTAGGGTAAGAAGAAATCTAAATCAGTTTGGATAATGATAGATATAAAAGCAAAGCATAGTCGCAGGAAAGGGTAAAAACTATTTGTAGTACATATTTCTAATGATAAGTGTAAGGAGGTTGAGGATGCAGATGTGTTGAACAAGTACATAGTTTTACATCTCATGGATGTATTTCCTGAGGACATCACAGAGTTGCCACCTCATAGGGAGGTAGACTTTTCTATTGAGTTAGTGTCAGGGGAATCTCCAGCATCGAAAGAACCTTACAAGATGAGCACACCTAAGTTGGTTGAGTTAAAATTGCAGCTAAAGAAAATGTTGGACAAAGGATACATTAGGCCAAGTGTATCACCTTGGGGTGAACTGACCTTTCTTGTGAGGATGAAAGATGGTACCCTTATATTATGCATTAATTACAATCAGTTGAACAAAGTGACTATCAAGAACAGATACCATTTTTTGAGAATTGATGATTTGTTCGATCAGCTAAAGGGAGCAGCAGTGTTCTCAAAATTGACTTGAGAACTGGATACCATTAGGTACGCATCAAAGAGGAGGACATTTACAAGACTGCATTCAAGACCACGTATGGGCATTATGAGTTTGTTGTTGTTCCATTTGGCTTAACTAATGCTCAAGCTACATTAATGTGTTTGATGAATAGTGTGTTGCATCCATATTTGGATAATTCTGTTATTGTGTTCATTGATGATAGACTGGTATATTCTAAAAATGAAGAAGAGAAAGTCGATCAGTTAGCAGCAGCGTTGAGGTTGTTGAGAGAGCATCATTGGTATGCTAAGCTCAACAAATGTGGTTTCTTTCAAACTTAAGTACACTACTTGGGACATGTTATCTCTAAGGAAGGAATTGTAGCAGATTCAGAGAAGATAAGGGCCATTATGGGGTGGGTAGCTCCTAAGATTGTGGATGAGGTGAGATCTTTCATGGGTTTGGCAGGCTATTACAGGAGGTTCATCAAGAACTTCTCGCAGATTGCTTATACCATTACACCTTTGCAGAGGAAAGGTAACAAGTTCGAATGGACCTAAGAGCATGAGCCTAGCTTCGACCAACTTAAGAAGTTGCCAACACATGCACCAGTGCTAAAAATTGTAGATCCTGACAAAGAGTTCGTAGTATGTATAGATTCTTACAAGAGAGGACTTGGTGGAGTCCTTATGCAGGATGAGCAGGTGGTATGATATGAGTCCCAAAAACTAAAAAAGCACAAGCAAAACTATCCCATGCATTATCTCAAGTTGGAAAGGATTATACGTGCATTGAATATGTGGGGGTACTATCTTCTTGGCAAGCGTTTTTTTCTCATGAGTGATCACATTGGGTTGGGGTATTATTTTGACCAACCAAATATGAATTCTAGGTAGGCTAGATGGTTGGCCACGATCAATGAGTTTGATTTCGAGATCAGGTACATAAAAGGCAAGGAGAACAGAGTGGTAGATGCTCTTAGAAGACAGATACAGGTACATCACTTGGCAAGTATGAGCCCTTATGGGCCAAATTTACAGGACATGATCTTGCGTGCAGGATAGGAGGATGTTAGATATATGGAGATTGTGCACAGGTTGTAGCAGGGTACAAGTATAGGTATAGGTGAGAGTACAAGTATAGGTATAGGTGATGGAACATGTACATGTATAGGTAGTAGTATAGGTATAGGTGATGGCACAGGTACATGTATAGGTGTAGGTGCATAGGACTTGGACTATTGTCTTACAGTGGATGGATTGGTTAGGTTTCAAGACATGATATATGTACTAGATAATAGTGAGCTCAAGAATGTGATCTTGAGGGAGTTTCATGCGAAACCATATATAGGTCACATAGGTTACTAGAAGAAACTCACAGCAGTGAAGATGTATTATTATTGGCCAAATATGAAGAGGGATGTAGTAGAGTTTGTGGTGAGATGTTTTGATTGTCACCGAGTGAAGGCAAAGTGTAAACATCTAGGTGGACTCCTATAGCCAATCATGATTCCGAAGTGGAAATGGGAGGTCATTTCCATGGATTTCACCACAAGGTTTCCAAAGACAGTGACACGTAATGATTCCATCATGTTCATTATGGACAGGTTAATAAAGGTTGCATACTTTGTTCTCAGCTAGTGATGTGGCACAAGTATTCATTCGAGACGTGGTTAACCTACATGGTGTCCCAATGAATATTTTGTCAGAAAGGGATGCGAAGTTCACTTCCAAGTTTTGGAAGGAGTTATTTGCAGGTTTGGGCATAGATTTGGCCTTCAACACAGCTTATCATCTGCAAATGGATGGATAGACAGAGAGGGTCAACATGATATTAGAGGACATGTTGAGGATGTATGTGATGCATCAGGAGTGCAAGTGGGAAGAGTATCACTTTAGTTGAGTTTGCATACAAAAACGATTATCAAGAGTCACTGAGGACGATTCCTTTTGAGGAAATATATGAGAGGAGTTGTAACACTCCCTTTATTTGGAGTGATCCGGTTAACAGAGTATTGATTGGACCAGATATGTTGGTAGACAGGGAACACGAGATTCAGGGGATCAAGCAGAATCTCAAGGCAACACAGGATAGGCATAAGAGTTATGCAGTCAGGAATAAGTTCTTTAAGGAGTTCCATGTTGGGGAACAAGTGTACTTGCACATCAAACCAAAGAATATCTCCTTGTAGATTGGCTCATGTGCCAAGTTGGCACCATAGTTTTGTGGACCCTTTAGTATCATTGCAAGGATTGGGCCAATAGCCTATCGACTTGCACTGCCTCCGATAGTGAAAGTCCACAATGTTTTCCATGTCTCATTTCTTAAGAAGTATGTTAAAGATGTTGATCATGTGATTGATTGATCTATATTGCATGTGGAACCAGATGGAGAATTCCAGCCAGAGCCTCAGTGTATATTGCAGAAAAAAGTGCTCATGCTACGGAATTGAGAAATAGAGAAAGTTAAAGTGCAATGGAATCACTTTGGGCCCAGTGAAGTTGCATGGGAGATGGTGGATCAGATGCATGCCATGTATCCTTCCTTGTTTCCAATTTGAGGCAAACCAACTTTGATATGGTGGTTTGGTGATTGCTTATGGTAGTTTAGTGTTTTCTTATGATGGCTTGGTATATGCTTCATGGTGGTTTAGTATTTTCCTATGTTGGTTTATTATATGCTTTATGGTGATTGATATATGCTTTATGATAGTTGATATATGCTATATGATGTTTTGATATATATGCTTAGATATGATGTTACTATATGGTTGATATATGTTTTGATATATGATTTGGCATATGTTTGGTATATATATTTTGATGGTGTTGTTATATGTACACCCATGTATGGATGTAAATACTGTAATGAGTTGTGTTATAAAGCTCCACTATGCAGTACGGGCATTATGTTATTATACTATCATGTGGTTACGTTATCATGATTTTATGATGTCATATAAATTTTTCTTGAGTAGGATTTCCATTGTAAATATCATAATGAGTTGTGTCATAAAGCTCCATTATACGGTATGTTTTTGTGATGTTTTTTTTCTCTTAAGAACATATTTCATTGTAAATAATGCATTTAGTTTTTTTATAAAGCTCCATGAGCAGTATGTCTTCTTTTAGCAAGTGGTTGAGGTATATGTGTGATCGAACATCAAGGATAGTGTTCCCCTAAGGGGGAGGGTTCTGTAACAACCTTGGTGAAAATTCCATGTAATAAATGTTAAAAACAATAACCACATATGAATGGGACACTTATTCCAAGCTAAATGTTGGGCAAGACATCCTAGGGGGTGTTCATTTGGTTGTTTATGGCTAAGGAAATTCGCAAAGGCAATGGCTAAGGTATTAAAAGGCATTTTAACACATTTATTTATGGAAATAATGGAAATTAGGAGAAAAGGGAGGCGAAAGGTCACAGGTTGCATGTGAGGAGGAAAATGAAGGAAAATAATCGAAAATGAAGAAAATAGAGGCCTCATTCATAAAAATGCTTCTGAGGATTAGTTTGTAACCTTTTTTCAGTTCAGTTTTGGAGCTCTCTCAGTATTCTCTTTCTCTCATACTCTTGGATACTTAGAGATTTCTTGGAGCACTTTTGGAGGGTGTGACATACTGGATTCTTGGAGCAAGAAGGCAAAGGAAGAGAAGGAAAGCGCAAGAAGGCGTCAACATCAACAGCTACATCAGATTTTCTTGTAGGTACTCAGTTGCAAGTATGATTTATTCACTAGTTTTGGCATGCATGACATATGCATGTGGTTCCTTAGTTATGATGTCTCATTGGCATGGAGGATTTCCTATATTGATAGTGGATTGCCTAGCCTTGCAATTTCCTGGATAGTCATGGTGATTGTGGGTTTATTTTCGTTGCTTGTCTTTGGTTGGTTCTCATTTTTCCTTAGCTTGGGTTCAGTCATTAGTCTTGGAAGCCCTATAATAGCTTGGGTTGAGTTAATAGTCTTGGAATCCCTAGTTGGAAAAACACTCTAGAAGCTCTTGGTGGGTTGAGTTACTAGTCTTGGAAGCCTTGGTTGGAAAAATTCTCTAGAAGCCCTGTATAAGTTGTGGGTTGAGTTACTAGTTCTGGAAGCCTTGGTTGGACAAATGCTTTGGAAGTCCTGGAAGGCTTGCATGGAGACCAATTTGATGATGGTTTTGGTGATGTATGGTCGTGAGGTGGAATCATTAATTGATGGGTTGAGGTGGATGGCCTCTAGAAGCCCTCAATGAGTTTTGATTGATGTGTTATATGAGATCCCACATTCTTGCTTGGGATATGGCACAGGGGTGAATGGATGAAGAGATATTTGGCTTAGCCATTCCAGAGTTTGGTGGAACGTGGTAGTCCCTTCTCCATTTGGTTCATTGAATTCCTTAATGAGAATTCCATTCCCTTGGTTTTCATGTGTAAAGGTACTGATGTATTTATGAATTTGATAGCTGATATGTTTATTGTATTTATGTTCCTATTATGCTGGTTATATGCACATTTTGTGACAGTCATTATGTATGGCTATCAGCATGTTGTTAATTTTATGTGAATGGATAATGTATCTATGGCCTAATAGGTGATAATGTCGAAAATGGCATGAGGGAACAATGGCTCATAGCGATTCTCAGATAAGTATGAGATACCTAAACTTAATTCTATTATTTACACCTATAGGTTACATGTTGATGATATGTTTGATGAAATGCTTTTCATGGCTAGCAGGGATCCAATCAAGGTCTTGAACAAGTATTTACTTTGGTACTTTCATTTCCATGTTACCTTACTAATTTGAAGACATGGATTAGTTCTGGGCAAGGCCTTGGGCTCTGAGCTTGAAAAGTGTTTTAAATCCTGGGGTCGTTAGCACAATAATGACAATTTTGGTCCACAATCCCTGGCAGGTAGGCCTATGAGAGAAACTTTAGGTTGTTATTCACTCACTTGCCCATAGCCTAAGAGAAACTATAGCTCAAGAAAACTAAAAAAACAATGGGACCCAGGGACATGCTATCTGAGTGGCTAACTTCTCTTCTTAGGGTTTTGTTGATGATGTTTGATATCTATATGGTGTGTTTCCATCGGTTCCACTTTCTTAATGTGAATTAGGAGGTCGAATCATATCATAGTGTCCTCTCATCACATGTTTACCCCGGTTGGCCGGTTGCTTGGGTAGATGTGGGAGGAGGGTGTTACAATGTGCACAATAATAGTTTGCTGGTATGAACTATAAATAGACACCATGAGAATATGCCATGCATATCTATTGCAATTTCCTTTCATATTTCAATCATCAAAGAGTAATGGAACAACTAATTGACCACTTCATCATCCTACTTTAGAAGCTTCTCTTTGAAGAAGATCCACCTTGCATGTCACGAGAAGCAATGGAGATGATAGAAGACATCCCAGATTGGTATGCCTCACTAGGTGGAACCTTCCTTAGAGTGTTCGACATAGAGAAGCCTCTGCATGTTTTACCAAGGTATGCCACCGAAAATATTTTCATGCAATAAGTGTCATATCATCTCGCCACAGGGTTTTGAACAACTTTACAAAGGAAGAAGAAAGAATCATGGCCACTCTTCCTTCGCAAATTGGATTATATGAGATAAATAACTTGAAAGTCAGGGATTCCAAGAGAAAGTAAATAGTTAGGTTTTAATTCCGTACTTGAGACTTTAATTTGTATGATCCCCCATGCTATTTTAAAAGACGGTTGTGCGAGAGTTTACTTTCCAAGGATCTACGAGGAATACCATTGGCTAGAGGAGGATCCATAAAGGAATTTCTATAATGCAGCTAGAATCTATAAGCCAATTAGTTTAGTAGGGACTACACAGGCTACTCCACAAATGACAACGATTCTAGAAGAAACAAGAGTAGATGTCAACAATCCCATGCGGGACAAGGGAAAGAGAAATATTGTTGATTTTCCATAGGGAGAACAAATATGCAAGATGAAAGTGGATCCTATTCTCATGAAAGTAGCTTTAGTAGCATAAGAAAAGAGGAAGCAAAGGATACAAAGAGCAGAGTGGAGGAAGAGAGAAAAGTAGAGGTTGCAAGAAGAAAAACTGAGGTTGCGGGAAATAGAACATAAGTTGAAGGAAGAACAAGATTTGAGGAGTAGAGAACAATAAGAGAAGTGGAAGTAGTAGGAAGAAGAAAGGCAAGGTGCAATGATATAAGAAACAATGTCGATACAGGGTGAAGAGTAGGAACAAAACCAGCCAGCAGCTGAGGAGGAAGGTGAACAAATACAGGATTGGGAGCTTGCTCAGCAGATTGAGCACTTGATTGAAGTAATATAAATGGATATGGAACAAGAGCTACAAAATGAAGATGTTGATCTGATGTCAAGCATAATACATGTCACCACTCAAATTCCACCACCTCTAACAGCAGAGCCAACCCTAAGGGAAGTAGGCGATTTTTCCCCTCGATGATGATCTATTGATGGACATGTATAATTTTTCATTCGATGAGTTCCAAAAGAAGATTGTACAAGAATAGAGAAAGCATTTTCTAGATGATCGCACATCACTTTCATTTGTTATAGAAAGGGTGATAGTGGCAGACACCGGGAAGCATCCAAATTCCATTGTCAAAGCCAACTTGGCCTTTTAAAGAGAAACAAGATCAAACATTAAATCTTTGATGGCTAACAATAAGAAATTGGCACAGAAGTTACAAGCTACTAGGGCAGAGGAAGCAAAACTATGCACAGTAGCCCATAGTGTAGTTTCCACATAGGTTTACTTGGACAAGATGAGAGCAGTGATACTTGTTGAAGTATCAACACTTGGAGAAACTGTGTGAAAGCTCTATGAGGGGTTTGTGATTGTATAAATTAGTTGTCTTTTTTCATGGCCTATAGCAGAAAACCAGAGATTTTGTTAAAACTCTCAAGAATATACAAGTTTCCATCATCTACATGAAAGAATGGAAAATGTGATATAAAGGGGCACCATTTGACTTAGTGAAGAAAATGAAACCATAGGAAAAGTTGGATAAAGAGAGAGTTTTGATGTTGATTCAGAACAAGAAGTAACTAGCCTCATTTATTGGTAGCATTTAGGCCTCATATGTATGATTGTTCAGTAGTTTGGATGCCTTGGTGAAAACACACAAGATCCCACCTATCAGTTCACTCACCAAAGCCAAACCCAGGAACCAAGTTTGACAGGAGGTTGAAGAGTACTTAGAGCAGTTGAGACAGGTTGCCACGAAGGAATATTTGGAGCTGATAATGTGAAAATTTCTAAACCTAACAATCAGAAATCCTACTGCAGTAAACTAATTTGCGTTACCTACTTGTGTTCATCATTTTAACAAGTTATTTCAGAAATATTTAGATAATATTAATGCAAATACACTGCAACCTACACCAATATATAGATCAAGTACTGAAAAAATCAATGAGACAACCACACAAAGGACACACTTATTTTTGGACTAAATGTCGCTGAAAAAACCAGTGTGGGAACACTGGTGCAGTAGATATGAGCGTTTTATTATTAAGTAAATTTTTGAATACAACTAGGGTGCCAAATCTGTCTCACCCAACAGAGAATAGACCTGGAAGAAGTACCTCTATCTGGAGATAGATATTTTGGCGAATCTAGCAACTGGATGAATAAACCCCACAGGTGATTGTGCTATTCCCAGTGTTTTTCAATGATGGTTTCTTCCAACTCTACATTGGAAATGTGTCACCTCCTCTAGGAGTTCTGTCACCCTCCTAGTGAGCCTTCCTGGTTCAGAAATCGATCTACTGAAATGATGCCCGATCTGCCTCACAAAAATCCCGGCACTACCTCTGCATGACTACGTCAGCCCTCCAGCCTCTGCTTCACCCTCCTAGAGTTGTTTTTTCCTTCTCTGTTATGTATTCTCAGACTTGGAAAAAGTTCTATTCCAAACTACCCCTCTCTACACTAGAATCTTACTCTGAAATTCTTAGCAAATCACACCCCAGAATTTCGATCTAGATCAAGTGTTGCTCCATGTGTGTTGTTCTCCAACTGACCCCAAGCCTTCCTTTATATTGTTCATGTTGAGAAATCAATGGTTGTGATCTAATTTATAATCAATGGCTAAGATTAAATTAGACTTGATCCTTGTCACTTAGAAGCATCTCACCCATATTTACATTAATTCACTTTAATTATTTTAATTTCCTAAGTTTTAACTTCGGCACCATTAAAAATAATTAATTATTTTAATAACATATACTCCGAGAGGGATTTTTCTAAACGATTTTTGGGTCTTGGAGATCTCATGTGTTCTAGCCCCTATACAAAATTTTGGAGCTAGAGCACATCTGATGTTACCCAAAAATCAATAGAACATATAGAACATGTAGAATTACATCAGTGGTTGTGTCCAAGTCAAAACAATGTTTCTCATTCTTCAGAACTAACTTGAAATTGGTTCCAAGACATTGTACCTGAATTCCATGGATGTTAGAGTTTGCTTCAAGCCAGACACCATCATGGAGTTTGGGGACACCATCACACAATACCGATCTTGGAACCAATATGTGATTGAGAAGCAGCAAGTGGTGGTTGTTGAGCTAGAGTTCTCCCAAACTCAAGCATCATAGTGTTGTGTCTTGTTAAGCTATCAAGTTGTCTCTAGAATATTTTGTCTTATATGGGTACAAGTGTAAAATGTAATATTCTTTTTAATTATGATGTAAGTGAAATTCAAATTGCCAATATTGGAATATGAAGAGTCATGATGTAATGTAATGAGTCATTTTGTAAAGTAGATGAAGAGTTATGAGGGTAGTCCAAAGGTCACAAAGTGGAGTTGAAGAGTCACCCCCTCTTGTTATAAATAGAACCTCATAACTCATGTAAGGGGATTTTGGGAGCAAATATTTTGGCTAGGCTTAGGCTTAGAGGAGCTTGGGAGTATTGTGAAGAGCCTTGGCTTCTCCGTAGGATAAAGCGAGTATACTTCTTTGGAGGAGCATGTGTTCTTGAATTTAATGTTTCACTATTGGGGCTAGTGGTCTGTAAATGGTATATGTATGAACGAAACATTCATTTATAACAAAATCAGATCCAACACACAATCATGCATATGTTGTGGATATAGTAGGACTATTCTTGTTGTATTTGCAATGTATGTTATTTAACTTACACTTATTCTTATGAACTATTTCATTTGCATTTGTATGAATCTTGTTGAATGCATGTTGTTGTATTAATTGATCACTTTAACTTGTGGACTAATCCGCATCTTAGCTTGTGACATCATTACACTTGTGTGTTCCTTTCAAGCTTCGTACTATTATAGGCTTCCAAGGGGCTCACTTTCTTTTCCCTTCGTGTGTTGGAGCCTTCATGTATCACACTTGACTCTCCGCAAGGTCACACACTTGGCTTCGCCCAAATTTACCATACTTCACTCTATGTGTTTTCACAGTCAAGGCCTAACATTACCACCCACTGCTGGGAATCCTACTCCAAATGACATGAGGTCTAGTTAGGACTTCATATTGGGGAGATCCCTTAAATGTTGGCGGCTCCAACACCACCAAAACTATATATATTTTTTTGGAAAAGGTTCCATGGTTCTTCCAAAGAGAAAATCTAACCATGATATTTTGTTTGAAAATATTTCAAAGATAAGTTAACTATATTCGTGTGCGTCGAAAGATAAATTAAGTATGGTGATTTTTTTTCATAGATAGGGTTCTGTAATGTATGCATGTTCTTTATTGACATGCAAGTTAATATAAACATGGTTTCATTTAAGATATAAATAAAAAGACATGGTTTTATAGTTGCATGCATGCTCTTCATTCACATGTAGATTGCAAGTTAAGTTAGTTGGAATAAGGATGAGAAGGGGAGTTTTTATGAATTTAATTGATGCATACAAATAAGTATGCTTGATATTCTTTATTGCGTGTATGATGCGCATAAGAAAACATGCCTTTATAATTATAAGAAAACATTCTTTTATAATTATATGCACGGTATGAACCTAAAGTATGTGAAATATGAAGAATAATGCATGCATTTTATATGTTTATGCATTTATTTAATGTAAGATAAGTATGTGTGCTTTTTGTATACATTTATTAATGCATTGGAAATATGAAGTATTATGTGTGCATTTATAAGTATGAACATTTGTATAATGTATTAGGATAGAAACAACAAGATTTAATTTTTCTATTATTAGCCAATGTTATTACATTGGTACAAACAACGACGGTGGGTTAGTTACTTTATGATGCATTTTAAATAAAATGATTGAAGATAAATTTTAATGTTATTTATGCATGTGCAAGGAAGTGGTCTTGTACTTGGAAATGCACGTAAAAGTAAATATTACGGGTGATTTTTATCATTATTATGCATATGAAAGAAAATGAAACATTAAAATGTGTATAACACATAGAAGATTATTAGTGGTAACAGATTGTTATTTGGGTTTTGTTAAATGGATATTTTACCTAACCATGATGTTAGAGTTGTTGATGATAGTAATTGTAGGAAAAAATCATGACTTATGTGAAGAAAATATTGATAGTTCTAATCAATTCCTTTTTTGCATAAACCAAAATATGGATGATAACTAACACTATGGAAGGCAATTAGGTCATCGTGTTTGACTATTAGTTCATTCTAATCTATTCCTTTTGCATAAACCAAAATATGGATGATAATTAACACTATGGAAGGCAATGAGGTCATCATGTTTGACTATTATTTCATGCAGAGTGAAGGACATTAAACACAATTTAGAAGGGATAGCTTACCATGTCATGAAGACATTGTGCTCGAGAAATGTGGGATAAAGTGTTTGAGAAATGCGACGTCATGTTGAATGTACTAACATCTAACTAATTATGTTCAAATTATAGATTTATGTTCTTTTGTAAATTCTAACAATGGAAAAAAGATGAACTCCTTTGTTGCCATTGAGTGAGTGGTGAACTCCTCAACGAAACATTTAATAAAATAAATATTTTATAGTTTTTCCCTTCAAGATTTTCAGGGTATATTAGTGTCCATTTATGTGCTTGTCTAATCTGTTATCTTGATAGAAACTTATATCACACAATGTCTCCAATGAAATGGACAATGTTAATAATGCAAATTGCAGCAAAAAAACATTATATTAATATTAATAAGTTGCATTCCTGAGATGTTTTATTGCTCTGTAAGACTACTTCACTCAATAATCATAATCATGATGAAATCATTTTAGCATCATCTAAAAAATATAGGATAAGTCATTTGTTAGTATTACATGCTCGTAAAACTTGATAAAAAGTTTTAAACTTGTGTATTTTATATGAGGTGTACTGAGAATGTTACATGTCACCTTTAAGAATTGAAGATGGATAGAGACAAACATATAGACATCCAACCCAAAATAAATTCGGTTGACTTTAAATGAAATATTTTAATTTCATTTTGTTATTTTATTTTATTTTGTTAATTTTTACCATTTGATTTATTAATTATTAAATAATCAGTAAATATTTTTGATGAGGTAAGGGCAACTTGTGAAAAAAATACAATATATTAAAATGTTAATTTATTAGAAAATATGTGTTAAAATGTTCCATAATATCGGTTAGTAATAATAATGGGTGAATTCAAGTTAATGATAGTTTTATATGATAAGATAATGGCAATGCAAAACTGAAAAAATAATATTAACTTAAATTTGCTGAGAGAGATGATTTAAATTATTTTTAAAATAAAGTTGAATGAGGTGTAAGAAGAAAAAATCTAGAAAATCTAATTATTTTTCGATTTTCTGGATACATGATGGAAATTTGAGTTTGTAACAATGATAGTTATTTATCTCGGAAAATATATGCTTATTAATTTAATTATTGACTATCTAGATGATGTAATTTCGTTAAAAAGTTGATACAATTTTACTAGGAATCGCTCGTAAAAAAATTATTATATATATATATATATATATATTTATTATTATATATTATATATATATACACTATGCTACAATTGTGCTGCCATATACTCCTCTATTCTGCCCCCTGAGACTAAAAATTCTCAAAATCATGACAAGCCCATAATCATTCAGGAAGGCTCCCCTTGGGCTTTTTTTGACGGGGCATCACAACAAAACAGGGTTGGTGCTAGTCTATGCATCCACATAAATCATGATCATTCCTTAAAAGCTTCTGTGGGTCTGGGTCCTGGTTCAAACAACTATGCAGAGTTGTCTGCTTTGCGCCTCCTCATATGCTGGATATTACAAAGAAACATTTCGTCAATTCAAATTTTCGGAGAATCCTTGAATGTTGAAAAATGGGTTAATGGCAATGCATTATGTCAAAACCAGATTTTGAAGCCTCCCTTAGAAGATATTATGTCATTAAAATCTCGTTTTAATAACTTCTCCATATGCCATATTTACAGGGACAAAAATTCAGCAGTAGACCAGGTTTCTAAGGCTGGCTTACAGCAAGTTTTGGGCAGTTGGTCCATAGAGGAATACAGATAGGGGCAGATTTCCACGTCTCAGTAGCCCCCTTTTGTTCCACCTCAATGAACGCGCTCATCGTTCTGGTTGCAGGGCCGTGACTTTTTCTTATCATGACATTAAACAGTCACTGTTTTTGGCTCGCCTCTTTTTCTCTGCTCTCATAAGTTATATCAGACTCTTTTATCTTTATATATCAGTTTTTGTATGAGGTCGTTTTCCTTCTCTGAAGGAGGCCTCACTCACGTCTGGCAGAAATATGTAAAAAGTTTTTATGACAGGGAGATATGCTCCAAAACAGTTTTTCTCTTTTTTACAGCAGAAATAGGACGATGAATCCGTCCTCAAACAGTCTTTTGGACTGAAATTTTTGATGGTTTTTAAAATCTTCTCTCAGTTTTGGGAGATTGACTGATCAGTTTGTCTGTCATCAGGTCGACAGGATGCATATTTTGAAGTATGCAAAACTTTTTATTAGCTTAATAAAAAGTTTTCGTTTTTTTTCTCCGAAAATATATATATATATATTTATATATATATATTAATTATGAAAATGGTTATAACTCTAAAATTATGTATTAATGAAATTTGAATACCTTAATATAATTAAACAATTTTATTTTTAGAATGTAGGTTTCTAAATGCAATAGAACTATAAATAATGGGTAAGGAGATAAATAAATTCTATTCAAAATTAAAAATAATTTGAAAATAGAGATATTTGGAAAGTTGTGTATTCTAAAACTATGAAAAGAAGTCAAGAAACATGTATTTGAGTAGAAATGTTTTTTTGGAAAAAAGTAATTTCAAATAATGCATTTAAACTTTAAACATGCACATGTGTAAATAACATGTACACCCTATATATTTTCAATATGGAAAATAATATTTTTGTACTTCCCCATAATTTTGCACCTATGACATTTCATTTAGTTCTTTAGCATGTTGGGAATGTCTTGAAGATCTTTACATGATTGTGTTGTAATTCTTTAGTGTTTCTACATAGATAATTCTTTATTTTCAAAACAATATAAAATGCATGTTTGGGTTGGATACTCAAACCACCACATTGTCTTATTAATGGAGATCTTTTTCCTCTAGTTGTATTAGATAAGCTTTAAGGTGGTTTTACACTAAGGGGATGGTTTTAAGGAATTTAACCATTGTACTGAGGGTGGAGTAGACAGGGGAATAAGGTTCTAAAAGAATCTTTTGGAGATCATGGCCATGAACAATTTTTTAAACTACCGTACATGCCATTTAAAGGGGACATTTAGCCTCCAAGTGAAATATTGTTTCTATTATAATTATTTGAATATTATAGATGGGTCCCATAACCTCTTAAATGGGTATAGTTGGAAAATAAGGCTATTAGGCTTAAATGAATCTTTTAGGGATCAAGGAAAATGGATAAGGCCACATACCATAAAATATGCTTTATACATGAGACCGTTGTCCTTAGCATGGGATATGTGTGTCAATATGAAGCTTTTAGCATTAGGGGTGGATATTGGACCATGATTGGGGTATAAGTAAATTTAGTTTTTAAATTAAGATTTTTGTGCTAATAAGTGATGATCAAACCCTCAAGCTACAACATAAATAATTTCAAGTGGATCTATAGCATACAAATGGAATATGTATGCAAATAGAAGTTTTTCTATGTAGGATGGATGGGTCTCAATGACTTGACCATATTCAAGGGAGGGAGATAAGGATCTTATAGAAAAAATGGTTTGTTATGGCTTTTTTTTCATCAACATCACATGAAACCACAATGTCAACACTTTTTAGGTTATCTTTGGTCTCCCAATGGATATGGGTACCATTAAAGATGGCTTTTAAAGAGTAAACCATGGTCAATGAGAAAAATAAGGCCCTTTGGTCCTAGATGAGTCCCTTATGGATCTTGGGCCATAAATTACACCATAATGTACATAATATTTCTTGTATAATGTACATAGTCCATCAAGTGATATATGGGTAACATTACAATGTTTCATGTGTCAAGGATGGGCTTTAAAGCCTTAACCATGGTTGGGGGATAAATTCTAGGAATTAGATCTTAAATGAATATTATTAGGCTAGCAACTAATGATTAATTTTGACATTGATACTATTAGGAGGTTTTGCATACAAGATATGGATACTTGGGCTTTGTCCCAAAATGAAGCTTCAATGGTGTTTGTCCTCCAATGAATCCTAAAACCACCATACGAAAATGAATCATTGGCCTCTCCATGGGACATGGACATAATTAAAATAATATGTGGACCTAGCATTGGTATTGAGCATTTAACATGGTTAATGAAGGAAAATAAGGTTTTTATAATCTAAATTAATCTTTTATGGATTACTAATGACATGACCCACTACACAAAGGTACATAAAATCATTAAGATATAAATGAGCTATTGAACCTATCAAAATATTTAGACACAGTGGATGGGTCTCAAGACCTTAACCATGATTATGAAAGAAAATAAAGGTCTTAGAGCCTAAATGAAGCATTTAAGGCTCAGAAAATATGAAAAATGTACTTGAATCGTTATATAGGCGCTTTAGAAGGGATGTTTTTCCTTTAATTAGGATAGTGGTGCCATTATTAGGAATTTTTCACCAAGGATATGTATTGATGTCATAACCATGGTAAGAGACAAAAATAACCTCCCCCATGTCGTATATCAATATTTTGAATATTTAGTCCATGGAAATGGCCTTTCGAATTTGTCATAATCTACCAAAAAAAGGTGTCAATATCCTTCATAATGTAGCACTCTAGATTTCAATTTTGAATTTGTAGCCAAAGAAATATGCCCTTTATAGTGTAATACATAAATTTTCTAGGTGTATCATGTACATGCATGCATGCCAATTTATTTTCAACAACAAATTTGCATTATATTAACAATTATTCATCATTCTTGATGTAGCTCTACTAGCCAATCATGCACTAGTAAAGAAAAAACATATATGGAAGCCTCCATGTCATAGTTCTGAGATAAATCATCAGCTACCATGTTCTCGTGTAGTGATGTCTTCCGGAGTCATCGCATTCATGTTTTACTGTATCGATGTTTCAAACCAACCTTTGTGGTTCACCATCAGGATCAGATGTGTGAAAACGTCAAAGATTGATGGGGCAATAAATAAAGGAGCAGGTTGGGATGGTAACATTTTAGTGACCCACTTTTTTATACCCTAGGGAGGACAACCTCTATCACAAGAAATATTTCAAACTACAATGGTCTATGTTAATCTCAAACTAAAACTCCTTCTTGTAAGGATGCCACAAATCCACTACATGAAGAATAACCATCATTTCCTTTTTACAAATAGATATTCCCATGTGTTTCTCACACTACTCTTTTCTAATTAATGTTGTAGTGTCCTCCCCTACATATAAACAACCTGATACCTTTGTTAGAACTATCACATTCCAAGATGTAGGGTTCATTAAATTTAGACAGGTTGAGGATAAGAGCAGTACACATAGTTTCTTTTAATTCCTCAAATTATTTTCTATGACACGTTCTAAATGATGGCACTTATTTAACCAAGTTTGTAGGGGGCAATACAATTTTACTATATCTATCCACAAATTATATTCAGTAAATAATGGGTCAAGGAAGCCATGAAAACTTTTTTGAACCTCTTGGAAAGTTTAATCTTCCATTATCATGGTTTTCATAAGATCAATGTATACTCCATATCCATTAACAATGTGACCTAAATATTCCACTTTTTAGGAGTAAAAGTCATAATTGGTAATTACAAGGAATTTGTAAGACCTCATCCATATGTGCCACATGTGCCTCCCACGTTTTGCTGTAGATCAAGGTATTATCAAAGAGGACTAGGACACATTAATATCAAACAAGACTAGGACACATTAACGTCATAGTAAGGGTGAAAACTATATTCTTCATGAAGTTCATAATAGTGGAAAGTGCATTTAGAAAAACAAAAGGAATCACTAGTAATAGCCTTTCCATTTATAGAAAGAAGTTTTATCAATATTTTCTTCATTAATTATAATTTAGTGATAACCTGAATTAGAGATCAATATTAGTGAAGAGTGTATTTTTTCATTCTAATTTGGTGATATTCAAGTTTCGAGATCAAGTTAGTGAAGACCGGTTCACTATGTTAATTATATAAACATTTCCCATCATCAAAATGATATCTTTGATTTTCAATTTGTTAAAGGCATGATTCGTCGAGTGAAAATTTTAAGGATGTGACTTTATCTTAATGTTTATAAACCTTGGTGAATCATAATAGTACCTAATATGAAAATTGTAAAATGTTTGATGATATTTTTATAAAAATATTTGGATTTCTGATTATTTTATATTTTCTACATAAAAATTTGGGGATTTTCAAGATAAAATAATTTTATGCTATAAAATTTGGGCAAATTATATTTAGAAAAAATAGAAATTGGTGAATCTATGTTTGGAAAAAGTTTAAAAAATAATAGACCTGCGAATATTAGCCCCTAAAATTTTCCCTCGATTCGTCCACTATGTTAATTATATAAAAGTTTCCCATCTTCGAAATGTAAATTTATCTTTGATTTTTAATTTGTTAAAGTCTTGAATGTTTAGACGCATTTTCATGTTTCTTTTTTAGATCCAAGATAATCACCTAGGATCAGGGAGAATTCTTAGATGATCTTCTAGAGTTAATTCTTCTATCCAAAATGAAGACAATATAAGTGCACATTGGGTGGTTGGATATATATTTATAGGTAGAAAATTTCCTCTACTAACAACAGGGAATTGCCTCATGGTGAGTCTCAAAATATACTCGGTTTCATTTTATGTAGCAATTTCCATTGGCATGTAGGCATGGTTGCCACCAAATAAATTTATACTTTAAAAGTGTCTTCAATATTATTTAATAATGCAAATGCAATATTATATCTAATCATAAACTAACAATGACAGTGAGATTAATTATATGCATATAATACATTAAAAGAAAAAAGAACATATGCATAATTCTCCACCATAAACCATATGGACATATTCAAATCACATGAATCAGAATAAATTCCACTTAAATACTATTAGAACATATCCGTCTAACCAAATTCACAATCAGATTTTTATATTTCATCGAGAAATTTCAATAACATTACAATAACTTGATAAAATAACTAACAAAAATGCACAAATAACAATTAGTAATTCCTCAAAATTACACTCATACTGCAGAAATATTTAGTCCTCATTACAATGTTTTCAACCCTATAAACCATAGAAAAAATAGCATTTTATAATTAATCTTCGTTTTCTTCTCTAGATGCAATTACTTTCTTCTTTTTACTCATCTTTCAATATTTCTTAAAAAAAAATTGTTATTAGGTTTATTATTTTTCCAAATTTTCTTATTTTGGTTTTCCACTTGTCTCGGTACAAACAATTGAAATATAATTATTGGATATTTTTTTAAAAATATATTCATTATAATAATTATTATTAAAAATGAAGCTTCTATTTTGAATTAATTAAACTATATTAATTAAAAAATTTTTGTTATTCATTTCATTTATTTAAGATTAAGTTAATTTTATTTTCTTAAAATATTGAATACAAAACCAATCTTTAATAAAAAATCTTAAAAACTTAACACAACTCCTTAATATCTAGAATGATTTTATTATTTAAATTTGGCTTTAGTCTTTAAATTTATAAACTTATTCTAAATTCTTTGATAAGCTTACAAAGTTTATTAAAATTAATATATATTCAAATAAATAAATCTTAAGCAATAATTTTGTAAATAAAATTACAAAATAAATTTAAATAAGAAATATAGATTATTAATTTTTAACAATTTTCCATTTTATTTTTTCTAAAATAAATGATGTTTTTTTTTATAAATAATTTGTAACTCTTCTTTTGACAAAAATAAATAAAATATATATAAAATCTGTACCCTGCCACAACAAATAAATGAGAAGTCTTACAATATGGTCTTCTACAAAAGAGCCCATTTGACTAACACTTTGACAAATAAAAATTGATATGGCAGGTACCACAAAGTCCCAAGACTAAACCTTGGAAATTTAGGTAGGGCAAAGTCCCAAGAATAAGCCTTGGAAATTTTGGTTGAATTGCTTGACTTATGGGAGGTGTTTGGTCAATTCAAAGTGTCCTAAATTGCTGTATTAATTGTCAATCTAAGAGTCGTAAACTGTTGAAGTGCGGCACACTATATGTTCAAGATAGCCTATTTCTTAATTTTTGTCGTTTTTGAGTTTTTGTTTTGTTTTGGGTTTATTTCTGTTCATTCCCTAATGTGAGATGGAAATTCTAAAAGACAAGTATGATGTAAATGTTCAAGGTAATGATGTCTTTTAAAATAATTTTCAAAACTTCAAACTTCCTAAAAACATGCAATGATGAAACTAATTCTTGAAAAGAGAGTGAAAATGTGCCATTATTCTAATTAAACAATGGTGAACTAGTGACCATGAAACCCATTATCCTTGCTGCCATGAAAATATAGAAAAACTGAACTCAGAAGAATCTACAGAATTGCAAGCAAAAGTAACTAATCACATTACATCAACTATATTCTGACGCCTCACCATCGACTCGCTCTGGCTTTAGAGGTAATCATAAACACTGGCAATCTGATATCTAATTTGCAGAAAATAAAACTAATATCAAACTACACACTTCATACTTCAATCCCTCGCCATTCGACTCACTCTGTCTTTAGGAGGTAACTGAGAATGTCACGAGCAATTCAATAACTAACTTGCAGAAAAATAACTAATATCAAACTACATACTTCATACTTCAATCCCTCGCCATTCAACTCGCTCTGGATTTAGGAGGTAACTGAGAATGTTATGAGAAATTCAATAACTAACTTGCAGAAAAATAAACTAATATCAAACTACACACTTTCATACTTCAATCCCTCACCATTCGACTCGCTCTGGCTTTAGGAGGTAACTGATAATGTCATGAGCAATTCAATACTAACTTGCAGAAAAATAAACTAATATCAAACTACACACTTCATACTTCAATCCCTCACCATTGGACTCGCTCTGGCTTTAGGAGGTAACTGAGAATGTCATGAGTAATTCAATAACTAACTTGCAGAAAAGTAAATGAGAAAAACTGAAATAAATAACACAATGCTAGAACTAAAAACTAAAGGAAATGAAAATCAGCAAAAGGACAAAAATGATCCCATATCATTAGTCATTAGAAAACTATGTGCTACCCGAGCTGCCTATTGTGATCTGAAACAAAAGCACTGATCAGTTAA
>APFE030680954.1:0-23828 GCA_000404065.3 Pinus taeda
GTCCTTGATTTCACCATTAGGCATTTTTGTTCTTGTCAAATATTGTATACCCTGTTCATTTGCTTCATCAAACCGATTAGAAATGAAAACATATATGCTTGATAAATGAGTTAAAAACACTAGTATTTTACTTGAATTATGTGCATGGTAAATTAAAAGTGACTTTTACCTCTCATTTTACCATTTCATTTGAATTTGGTTTGTTGGAGCTCTGGAGGTGCTTTTCCCCCCTGATTTTCACCAGCGAATTCTGGGAGATTCTGTGGATGATTCTCAACGCCGTTCGGACCAGGTAGGAGCTAAACTTGTGCTCTTCAATTGCATGCCTTTCATTTTGGATTCTGAGCTTGTTTCCTTGTTCTGCTGAGCCTCTGGGGTTTGAAGAACTCACCCTGGGACCATCGCACCCTTCTTTAATCGAAAGGTGCCATGCATACTAATCTTCCCACTGACTAGTCAGTATGCATCGCTCCCAGTACACTTGCTAGGGTGCGATGGGCGCAGGGAGGAAAGTTTTTGCACAGTTTCCTTATGGGTTTTTGCTTGTTTTTTACCAAATGAATATCCTGACTCTTCCCTTGTTTTTTTTCAGAGATTCATCAAAGCAAAATGGTTGTTACATGGCAATAATGCGAGCATGAAGAAGAGGACGTTGTTGCTTTACATGATCCGGGCACAGTAGCTTCATTTTGGAACTGTGGCTTGTTGAAGTTTTTCCGTATCTCTAGCATGAGGCAACAAATTAGTTTGTTGCAATATTTCCTCAATGCCTGGGATCCTATCAACCAGGTTTTCTAGATTAGGGGCAAATCGATCCCCTTGACATTTGTGGACATCTATTTTCTGACCGGTTTATCGAGGCATGGTGCCCCTCTCTCATTATCAGGCTCCGCCCGTGGGGGTGAGTCCGTGAGGGAGTACATTCACCAATATTGCAGAGAGGGATCTCAGCTGAGTACGGACGACAAGATCAATATCCGAGATGTCACTGACCGGCCCTTGCGGACCATTCTGTTCACTTTTGCTAGACTGGCTGGTAATTATGCTCTTCACATAGCCAACAGATCTTACATGCAGTATGCTTTGGAATGCCTTGAACCGAAGGTGTTCAATTGGTGTGATGCAGTACTTTATGTGATGAAAGAACAATTGACCAAGGTGAAAAGCGGAAGATCCAAGAACTTTGGTTATGGTTCTATTTTGACTGCTTTCGCCTTGGAGAGAATCCCACTGATGCAGTCGTAGTACATTTCACTTGGCCTACCTCCACCGACTAAACCACGGATGCAGAGATGGGTTGACCTCATGTCTCGGCATGCTAGCAAGCCCCAAATTTCTTTTTCTGAGACCTTCTTCGAGTGTTTCGATCGTTAGGAGATGGTTTATGCTAGGTTTCCATATGCTGGTATGGTTTTCCAAGGCGATCCGGATTTGGTGTTGCCGGTTGGCGAGCAGTGGGGTGCCATGGGTAATTCTTCTGACGATATCTTTGTTTATTGTTCTTTATAATGTTCTTATGTTTTTTGATCAAGACTAATAAAAACTCATGTGCTCATGCAGACATTGGACCAGTTCGACCGGCAGTACGCTGCAGAGACCCAGCGGCCGCTCCAGCAGGAGAGGCTGTTGGGAGGGCCATCCTTCGCAACCTTGATGTGGTTGAGACTCTTTCAGCACTACAGGACCAGATCGAGGGTCTTACCCTTGGTATCTCAGATGTGAGGACCGACGAGCTACCTATGCCGTTGCAGCGACCTACTACTGGAGTGCCGAGTCGATGGACTAGGCTCTTACGCATGATTGCACAGGCGGTGACTTGTTATCACCAGCATCATTAGACTAGGGTGCCCCCTAGCATTTTGATTTTTGGGTCGTTTGACCAGTTTTTTCTTGGTTATATAACATTATGTACAAACTATAAACAGTTATGAAATATATTTTTGATTTTCGGAGCTTTATTTTCATTAAGTTACATGATCCTGCTGCATATATTGATGTGATGCTTCTTTTTATAAATATCGCAAATGTCTATCTAACACATAATTTTCCAATGAGTCTGTTAATGTGTTTAAACTTATGGAAATATGTTGATATTGGATTAATCAAACTATTTTTCCAGAATTTTGACCCTTAGGAACATGCGATAGATAACTGGATTTCGTACAGAATAGATGCCAGTGAGTTGTAGAATGACAAGCTGTGAGTCTAGCCTGACGATAAGTCGGCATATGCCATGTGTGATGGCATCAGAAAGGAGTTCTATTAATGCACTGTACTCAGCGATATTGTTCGTAGACCAACCAATACACACTCATCTGAAACTTACTAACTCGCCGTTGGGATTGAAAATGGCCCATGTCGCAGAAGACAGGTTCCGCGAACTACGACTTGCTCCATCGGCATATCCAATGAATGATTCTATTAGGTTCGACATCTGCAACGAATGAAAAAAGTGGATTACTTAACCAAACTAAATGCTCTTGGCGAAAACAAAAATGTAACAAAAGCATGAGGATTACTATGCAAAATCAAGCATAGTAACGCTTGAGGTACAACTCGTTGCGAGGTTGCGCCAGTGGAATCCCATCATAGGCCATCAACTCATAGGCTCCTTTTGCTAATACTCATTTAACAATATAGGGACCCATCCATAATGATTTGAATTTTCCTGCTCCCAACTTATCGGATTCCTGGTCGGAAAGTAAGACCAGGTCACCTTCTGAGAAGACGCGAGGTTTGACATTCTTTTCGAACTATGCGTTGACTCGCTTCTTATGAGCTTCGTTAGCCAAAGCTGCATCACGACGGGTTTCATCCAAATGGATTAGTTCCAAGAAACGAGCCTCTTCTTCTGAGGTTCCAGGGAGAAGGTCGACTATGAGTTTGAGGGATGAGATTTCACATTGAACTGGTAAGATTGCTTCCAGACCATACACCAATTGAAAAGGTGTGAATCTGGTTACATTTCTTACCAATGTCTGGTATGCCCACAAGGCCGAGTACAGGATTAGGTGCCAATCCCGTTTGTGGACTCCGATCATCCTTTGCAGCATGCGCTTTAGGACTTTGATGATTGCCTCAACTTGTCTGTTAACTTGTGGATAGTACGGAGTAGAGCTGTCGTGGACAGTCCTAATTTGGCAACCAACTCAACCATCATGTGATTGAAAAAATTCGATCCATGATGTGTGACTATGGCCTATGGAACACCGAATCTGGAGATTACGTGATTAAAAAAGAAAAGGGCAGTCGTTTCGCCGCTGTTGTTTAATGTAGGCATCGCCTTGGCCCATTTGGTAAAATAGTCTACCGCCATTATTATGTACCCATGCCCCCCAGCCAAGGTGGGGTTACATGTCATGAAACCTATGCCCCATTTGGTGAATGGCCCAACAGCTACTACTGGTTGCAGCGGTGCGGATGGTCTTCTGGTTTTTCTATCGAAAATTTGGCAAGCATGACAACTTCTAACTACGATTATGCAACCTTTGAACATAGTTGGCCAGAAGTATCCTGCTCGCAAAAATTTTTGTGCCGTAGCATAACCAGATTGGTACCCACCACATGCGCCTGAATGACAATCATTCAGGACTTTTTCATCCTCCTCAAGGGTGAGGCACCTCCACAGAATTGTATCGATACCACAACAGTAAAGAGTATCACCGACGATCACGTAGTCTTTCGCTTGGTATCGAATACATCGTTGTTCGGAGCAAGAGGTATTAGACCTATATGTTTGTGTCTAGAGATAAATGATTATATCTCCATACCACAGATCGCTTGAAGATATCATAAACAAATTTTCATCCATGATTTCTTCTTCAAATGTTGCATCGTTTGACGACGATGGGAGATCGCATAGTAACTCTGCTAATACCAGGGCTTTCTTTGATTTGGATTTTTTGAATTCCAAATCAAACTCTTGTAGAATTGCTATCCATTTTGAATATTTTCCCCCAAGCAACTGTTGCGACAATATATAAGTCATGGGGTTGCAATCTGGTAAAATGGTAGTTTTCCTGAAGAGGACGTAGTGTCGAAATCTTTGTATCGCTTGAACAACCGCGAGGGCGAGCTTTTCAATGTAGGAGTATTTCGTTTTCGTATCATTTAAGTTTCGGCTTAAATAATATACAGGATGTTAAATTCCATTGCCTTCTTGAACTAAAACCATTGCTATGGTCGTATCTACTGCAGCCAGATACAGGTTAAAGTCTTTTTGATAATGAGCAGCATACATTAATGACGCTTGTATTAGAGATTTCTTTAAAGCATCAAAGGAGGATTGTGCGACCTGGTCCCAAATGAAGGGTACTTCCTTTTTCAATAGATGAGTATAACCTTTAGCTAGTTCGGCGTAATTTGGAATGAACGTCCTGAGGAAATTTGCTTTCCCTTGGAGTTTCTGAATCTAAAGCAAGTTTGAAGGTGGAGGCAAATCGATGATTGCCTAAACCTTGCAAGGGTCGAGACAAATCCCATCCTTTGAGATTACGAAGCCAAGTAAACGACCAGAACTTACACAAAACACGCAATTGCGCAGTTTGAGTCGTATTTTGTAGTGTCGGCAACGTATAAATATCGCTCTCAAATGGCGCGGATGATCGGTACGCTTTCACGAATGAGCTGGGAGATCATCGAGATAAGGTTGAACGATGTTTTTGATGTCATGGAAAGCATAGTTCATTGCTCTCTGAAACGTTGCCCCTGCGTTCTTCAAACCAAAGGGTAGCTTGCAATATGCGAATGTGCCCCATGGACAAATGAATGCAGTCTTTGACTGGTCCTATGGGCAGATATTTATTTGATTATACCTGGAAAATCCATCCATAAATGAAAAGATTTCGCATATGGCGCATTCATCAATTATCTGATTGATAAAGGGTGTAGGGTAGTTGTCTTTTGGACAAGCTTGGTTTACATCCCTGTAATCGACGCACACCCTAATCGTTCCTTGTTTTTCATCACAGGAACAATATTCGATACCCAATCGGTTAGAGGAATGGGGTAAATGAAACCAGCATGGATGAGTTTTTCAACTTCCACCTTGATGGCAACAGCTTTCTTGTGGTGCACCTGCCTTAGCCGTTGTCTTACTGGTTTGACATCTGGATACATCTTAATTTCGTGTTCAACTATGTTCGAGTTGATACCTGGCATTTCATCATATGACCAAGCAAAGACATATCTAAACTCGCGAAAGAGAGTGCTATATATTTCCAGTTCTGAAGAAGAACAAGATTTGCCAACATGAATATTCTCTACAACATCTGTTTTGGTTGAGATATTTATGGCAGTAGTCTCTTCGATATTGGATAGGTTTCTCTCGGAATCCATTGTATTTATAGTATTTTTCATAAAGTCAAATACTGAAGGATGGTGTAGGTCATTGGAATTATCTTCTTTCTAATTCAGAAGATGGGAACGATGGTGGTAATCTTCCCATGGTGCCCCATCAATCATCATCGATTGAATGATTCCTTTGTCTATAGAGTGTACTTGCGACCAAGGATCTGAAGGGGTGCCATATTCGTTAGACCTATTTATCCAAACGCTCAATGAGCGTTGATGCATATTTGCCTCCCATGCTGAATACATTGATTACTATAATATTTCCAGTGGGGTTAGAGGCAAAACTTGCGAATGATCCATTTTAACATCGTTTTCTGACATCTTTTGAATGGAAGATATCATATTGCAGGTTCCTACATTAGAAACTTCCTCCAAATTTGTAGGAGGCGGTAGGGTAAAAGTTCCCATTAATGTAGGGTCTTTTAGTAGGCCTACTCCGATATTGTGAAGCATGCTAGGGCTTCCATGGATCATCGGAATGCTTCCCGTAACTTGCAAACTGTTGGGGAGAAAATTTTGTTGGTCGATGATTGTAATTCCTCCTTGGGAAGGAAATGCAATTTTCCTAAAGTAGGTCGACACAACGGCTGCCATGGCGTATATCCAGGGTCTTCCCAATAGGATGTTGTAATCAAGATTTCCGTCGATGACTTCAACATCGATTTCTACTATTTTTCCCCCCAGTTCGACTTGCAAGTTACTTAGTATTCCATACGGGGTGTATATTCATCCATCAAATGCTTTCAATGTTGTTGATGATCACAACAAGGGCAGGAGACCCTAGAGTTTTCTAGCAACTCATCGACATGATACATGTGGATGCCCCCTCATCAATAATTTTTCTATGAATAGTTTTGTTGAGGGCTTTCACTTGAATGAGGAAAGCTAGTTGAGCTGGTAACTGAGGGTCGTATCCTTTGTGATTAAAAGATACAAGATTGGAATCCATTGGGTCAATCCCACTATTGCTAATAGTAAAGCCTACTTTTGGGAGGGGAAATTTTGCAGTACCTCAAGAGTCGACATCGCGGAGGGCGATTGGGCTAAATCCTCCACTATATTATAGTGTTGCGTTGCTCGAGCATGAGGATTAAACGTAGATTTGTGTACTACTCCCTTTGGCTGTTTTATCATTAATTCAGGAACGATGGGTGGCACAACTTTGGTTGAAGTTGTTGTTGAACTACTAGGTTGATCATTATCCTTTTTGTTCAACATATGTGGATTCCCGTAATCTTTACTCCTTGTCATTATTAGAGCATCATTCAGTTGCTTTGAAACTGTCACCATTAGCACTTGGGACGGGGAAGCATTTTCTAGCAACCAGATTTGTTCCTGGGTTTGGAAACGGATCTGTCAATACAGCTGAGCTTTTTGAACTTTTGAAAGATTTTCTAAGTTCTTCTTTATATGGACACTCTCTGGTCCAGTGATCCTCATCACATATACTGCATGGATTTTTTGGTTTCCCATTCCTAGAAGGGTTTGCAGAAGATTTTCTAGGAGATGAGTCCTCCTGGTTTTTCTTCTTCCCTTGTTTTTTCTTCTTGCCTCCTTGTTGCTTGGGTTCTTTTCCTTTGTCTGTTGACACGGCATTTACTTCCGAGGCTAGAAGTTCCTCATTTTCATTTTGACTCGAAATCGTGCGGGCCTTTTTCGATGTAGCCTTCGCGGTTTTAGTGCTTGTCGTACCTATCACACCATCGCCAGCATGAGAGTCTTTGTTTGATTTAGGAGGCTGAGGAACAGAAAATTCTGGTCTAGGAGTGTCAGGGATTTTATCGTAGAGCATGCCAGACTGAGTATAGATCAAGTCTAGATATTGTGCACGAGCAATAACTTGCTCTTCAGTGGCGACTCCCCCCTTTACCACATCTTCTGTAATAGCGGGTAACAGTGACTTAATAAACCATTCAGCCAATAGCTGATCAGGAACATATGTTTTTACCATTCTACGATGACGTCGCCACTCATGAATATGATCGGATATGTGAGTGGTTGTTGTTTGTTTGAAATTGGTAAGTACCTCAGTTCCTATTTTGTACCTTATAGGTAACTGAAAATGGGTTTAAAAGGTTGTGGCTAGGGTACTAAAGTTATCAAACGAAGCTCTAGGCAGTTCGATATACCACTTTGCTGTTGGACTTGTTAACGTGCGCTGAAAGAGGCAAAGCCGAATTGAATCATCATTGAGAGTGTTTGATGAACACCGTAGATGAAAGGTCATCACATGATTTGATGGGTCTTTTCCCGGATTCCCATTAAATTTAGGAATATTCGACGAAAGTTTATGCGGAATCACCAACCATCAAGGGGCGTAGGCAATTAGATTGTTCGTTAATCAACTCAGATCCGGTAACTCTAAAGTTGCCACGAAAGGCAACTGTTGATTCAGGCTTGGTTGAGCATACCCAGGATAAGACAGAATTGTTTGAGCAGTCGAACTTTGCATACCAGCATAATGCATTTGATGTTGGTAACTTTCGTAAGGTTGATGGGCATAACCATTATGATATGGTTGATACGGCTACCCATTACTTGCAAAGACTTGTTTCTCATATCCTTGGTAAGCCTGCAGGAATTGCGGTTGTTGGTATTGCACCAGCCATGGTTGTGAAGCCATGGACTGTTGTCTAGTACTGACTGTCTGACCACGATGGAGATTGGTGTTCCCCATTTGAACCTGTGTCATTCCACTAGTTGGTGACTGTGGTTGTGTCGGAGGTACAAGAGATTGTTGTATTGCAACCTGCGAAACTTGAGGTTGGCGTACAACTGGTGACGCTTGTACTTGTGACACTGCCACAATAGCCGGCGTAGTGGGGATGTTTGTCATAGGTAAACTTTGTTGTATTGAGCATACAACTCTTGGTTGTTGAGACAGCATTGGTACCCAACCGCTAGTTGTGATTCCAGCATAACCCAAATTTTGTTATGAATTCACGCATGGTTGTCCTTCCGAGGAAGGAAATGAAAGGGTATACGGCCCTCAATACGACGGTAATCCAGTACTCAAAGGAATGATTTGCCTTTAGGGACCAGTTTGCCAAAATTGACCTTGTGACGGATCAATTTGTTGAGACTCAAGGTAGGAGATTCCAGATATAATTCTGGACTAACAAACGGGAACAATCCATACTGTCAAAATAGCCACTAGATGGACTCCATCCAGCGACTAAAAGCTGGTTGGGACAGATGGCACACCAGTGAACATTGTTGGAATAGAAGAAGGAGCTTCTGTTGTTGCTGTGTCGGGTAACACAATCCTTGATGTTGATGGTTGTTCAGACATATTAAGCCTATCCAAAAGATTCCTCAGCGATTCTTCAGGAACTTCCGAGGGTGGGTGAATATTTTCTGATGAAGAAGGATACAGGGTGATCCCAGCTCCAAGTTGCGTTGGAGTGCTAGATGGAGGTTCTTCCACAATCTCTTATATGGCAATCAATCCAGGAGGAAGAGGCAGACCATCATGTCCGTAAAATATTTCTGGTGTCGAAGAAGATGTAAGTTCTGTAGCAGTAGACGGTTGGGGAGTAACACCTTCCGAATCGACTGTAGACGGAGCCGATTCAGGAATAGAGAGTGTTAACCATCACACTAGGATCAGTTGTAATATCATTTTGCTATTGCGGAATTTCTCTTGTAGAGGTAGGGATACCAGAAATTTTCAGAGTAACGGAGTCTCTGAGGATGTTGGAGTGCTTGCTCCAACCAACCTAGGGGACTTTGATCCGGTTAAACGAGTTCGCTTCATCCAGAATGGTTTTGCCTCTGGAGTCAACGACGGTTGACTGGTAAGTCTCCGTGAACGATGGGGTTTTGATTGACTTTCTTCCATGATTGTGGATTACTTGATCAACTCAAAATAAAAAGGGAAAAAAAATTCGAATTAAATGAATTTTAGATGCTTTGACACAACTTGTTTTTTCAATTTTAAAGAGTTGAGAAAAAACAAAAGATGACTCTAGTCACCTTCGATTTTTATTGAGCCTGAAGTGACAAGTGCTCAGAGGACCTTTTCCTTTAAGGAGTCTGAAAAGGAGCAAAATGGACTTCTCTGGAGATCTAGGCAGAGAGGATTATCAAACCAATAGCAAAACTACATAATACTTTTTACGGTATGGCAGTCAATCTTCGTGAATGTTGTGTTTAGTGCATTGTGATCGATAGGGTGGCAGACACAGCTTCCTAAGGATAAAGGATGCAGCCTATTATGGTCTCCCAATATATACTCAACGGTACGTGGGAGCACAAGTCCGTACTGGCACTTGCCGTCTCAGAGTGGAGGAATTACCCAACCAACACTGAAAACAATAGTTACCAGGTTTTACGACGCTGGAATATGTCTCTAGCCTAGACCTCTAGATGTTGTGCGTTAAGTTCCAAAGCGTTGTTAGATTCATTAAATTTATTTTAAGTTGACCTTGCTTAACAATTTTCCTTTCAGGTTCACCGCGTGATGTGTATATAATTCCTAAAATGCAGTCTAAGATGATAAACAAACGTTTAATCTTCTTTTTGCATTGAAAATCCTAGCTACTAAGGAAAGAAAGTTAAGAATCTTTCTGCAAAGGGCACAGAGAACACGCTAAATGCACAGTCCTAAATCAAACCAAGCTGTCGAAATGAAAATGCACATGCATGTATTTGTTTTCAGCCTTCTTAATGTATGAATGATGTCAAGAAAGCTATGTGCAAATCTGAATTACTTTTCAAGTGACAGTACTCAACAAAATTCTTTTTCAAAATGAAGTGAAGGTAGGAGAGACACTTTGCGATTTTGAAATGAAAATTGCTTTTCGACACTTTAAAACTACTAATTCAAATCCTATGCAATAGTAACTGCATAATCAACTATCATAAACAATGGGATTGTCTTCTAAAACTGAAAACGACAACTACGACACTTTTAGATCCAGAAACAACAGTTCGACTATGCTACTTTTTGCAAAAGAGAACCGAAAATGACGCACAATACATAAAAAACACTTACAGTTCTTTGCAATAAGGAGGTAGAATAATGCAAGAGAAGGGGGTTTTCATAGACATACACTGACTACAGACAGAAAAACTCCTGAATAGGACTAAAAACAGTGAGAAAAAACCACAGTCTGAGGGTAAAGTTAACCCTCCTTGACCATCGCACATGTTACACAGTGAAACCAGTATGCAGCGCACCTACCGCACTCGAGAAGCGCAATGCATACAGACTGCCTTGAAGACAGGGTGCAATGGTACCAGTGCGAGACTTTAAACAAGTTTTCACTCAGAGTTTTCAATTCAGTTCAGGGATTTAGGTTAAGTAATGTTCAGTGTATGTAAAACACAGGGGTGATCTAAAGAGGTTACTAGAGCCACCACTTAGGGAAATTAGATTGCTTGCAGATCTATTTTTTAATTCATAAACAAAACCCGGAGATAGACTAAAGTAGCATTGATCTACTTTGCATTTGTATAACAAATGCAGTTCGAAGGCTAGCTGGCTTGACTTTAGGCTCTGTCTGTAAGTTTATAAAAGAAACAAGGATAGATAGGCTAACAAACAATCCAGTCGCTCCCCAGCGGAATCGCCATTTTGTTATCGGAAATAGTGTCCACTCGGATGCTGCTATTCCCACTAAGATGGGTGACTACCTTAAAAACAAACAAGTAAAGTCTACTTTTGTTTTCTTTAATGAAAATAGACAAGAGGAGAACCAAGAAGACCAACCTTAGTCTTGCGCTTGATTTCCTCTCCTTCTTAATAGATCTTCGTCGTTTCTTCTTCGTCTGCCCAGCTTCAAAAAGAACGTGTCGGATCACAGCAACATACTACTATCGAAGAAACAAAGATCTATATTCATAAATAACACAAGACCAAATGTATGTTAACCATATAAATGCATATATAAACAAGTACACAAGAATATCGAAGAAAACAAGAATATCTTTATTAAGATGAAAAGTAGCAAGAGGATTACAACCATATGTTCTGACCCAGCATCATCCTCCAGCTAGGAAGCCCTTCTTCACCTCAAGCAAAGCTTAGATCACCCAACACTATGAATGTACACCAGAAAACTAACAGCACTTCTCTATAAGATACAGAATTCCAGCCTCTGGATCTCTGTTATGAGGGATCCATATATAGATGATTACAGAGAGGTGAGTCATCTTATGGGATCTTGTTAGTGCCTTCTCTCTGATATTTCCTGCTTCCACTTGGAGAATGATGATCTCTTACTCATCCCTGGTCGAAAATAGAGAGGCAAGTGTCAAAGGGGAAGGTTCTGGAAGATTCCATGATCTTCCACCTCGCATTTTGTCCCTGCCATTTGTCCATTCCCAAACATCGCACCCTACAGAGGATAAATTCAGTATGCATCGCACCTTGTGCACTGGGAAGGTGATATGCATTTCATCCTCTGCACTGAGCTTTCAGAAAGTCCCTTAGGACCAGACCCCCAATTTATAGATAGTTTCCTAGCCATGAGGTTCATGGTAGAGGAAATGTATAGGAACTTTAGGAAACATAAAAATGAAGATTCATTAGGCTCCGAATAAAATAAGGAGAATAAGAGTCTCTCCTCCATGACCACTCAAAAGGAAAAGGGAAAGAAGAAAAATTTCTCACACCTCCTAATATCCCTGAACATAAAAAGTAGACATCTCTGATTAAATTAGATGTTAAATTTGATTTACCAATAGATGATGGAGAGTTGAATGTATAAAAGATGGACAATTGGACCAGAAAAATTGATGTTTATTGCAGAGTGTAGAGTATCAACTCAGACAAGAATAAGATTCAGCTAGCCAGCCTATGCCTCGGAGGCACTGCCTTGGTATGGTGGGAAGGCAGGACATAAGTTGACATGAAGAAACATGGTAAGATTTTTTTTGTCCGGAGTAAATTTGTTTTTGCAATCAAAAAGCAGTTCTATCCACTAGCTTACATGCAGCAAGCCATGACGAGCTGGAAACTCTTCGCCAATTGAAAGGACAAAGTGTACAAGGTTACACCCAAGAATTTAGGAAAAGAGCATTGATTCTAGGAATTTCATTAGACTCACCTGAGACTCTGTTGAAGTACATAGGTGGTCTACACAGCTACATGAGGCACACTATCCTCATGTTTAGTCCCACTAGTATAGATGAAGTATCTGTTCAAGCTACGCATCTAGAAGCTAGAGGAAAGAATGGGAACCCAGAAGTTGTGGGATCATCCAAGCCCATTGCAAGCAAGAATAATGAATGATGTACTCAGACCTTTTCTTGATGATTTTTTTATTGTATACCCGGATGACATTCTTATATTTAGCAAAACATGGGAAGAACATTTAAAGAATCTTAAGTAGACACTAGATGTTTTGAAAAGAGAAAAACTTTATGTTAAACTCTCACAATGTGAATTTGGCAAAACATATTTGAATTATTTGGGACATATAGTAGGAGGTGGTAAATTGAAGATAGATCCCTCTAAGGTGGCAGTCATCGTAAACTGGCCTAAACCCAAATCTACTACAAAAGTTAGAAGCTTCTTAGGAGCAGCACAATATTCTAGAAAATTCATTTCTAACTTTTCCTGAATTGCAGCTCCCTTACATGCTTTAACAGGATTGAACAAGGTGTTTCAGTGGGGAGGCAAATAGCAAAAAGCCTTCGACACCTTGAAATAAAAGATTAGTACAACACCAGTACTAGCACTGCCTGATATTCAAAGACCATTTGAGATCCAAACGGATGCCAGTGACTATGCCATAGGAGCAGTGTTGATACAACACGGTAAACCCATATGTTATCATTCTGAGACATTTAATTATGTAGTAGTTAACTATCCCACATATGATAAAGAATTGTATGCATTAGTATAGAGTGTGAAAAAGTGGAAACATTACTTAATGGGCAAAGAGACATTTATACATACCGATCATCAACCACTTCAATATCTACGCTCCCAAACTAAGTTGTAGCAATCAAGACACTATAGATGGATGGGTTTTCTACATCAGTTTCATTTGGTCATCAGATACAAAAAGGGCATACAGAATAAAGTTGCAGATATGTTATCTAGACCAACTATAAACGCATCTACTATACTTAAGCATAACTCAGTATTGCATGAGAGCTACATTGAACAATATGCTCAAGATATAGATTTTAAAGATGTCTATGAAACTTTAAGTCAAGGCAAATGAGTAGAAGAATTGGATTATCACATGAAGTACCAACTCTTGTATCATTGTGGGAAGCTATGCATTCCACAAACTGAAAGAGTAAAGATAATTTGAGAAGCACACACTTGCCTAATATCATGTCACTTTGGGGTAAGTAAAACGGTTTCATAGCTGCAAATATTTTGTTATTGGCCAAAAACGAATGAGACAGTTTCTATATATGTAAGAGGGTGTACCATGTGTGCTAAAAGCAAGCCCGGCAATAAAAAACTATTGTACACTCCACTACCAGTTCCTTCGCATCCTTGGGAAAGTGTTTCCATGGACTTTGTTGGAGGACTGCCTAAATCTATGAAAGGTCATGACTAATTATATGTTGTTGTGGATAGGTTCAATAAAATGTGTATTTTGATACCTTGTAACAAACAGATTACAACTGAACAAACTACAAAGTTGTTCTTTCAACATGTGTGGGTTCATTTCAGATTACACACTTCCATTATATCTGATCGAGACACTCGATTTGTTGGGAATTTTTGGTCGAGTCTGTGGGAACTGATGGAAACCAAATTGAAGAAAAGAACAACCTTTCATCCATAGACAGATGGCCAGATAGAAGTGGTCAACAGGACAGTGATCCAGTTGCTCAGAGGCTATTACAACAAGCATCCCAAACTTTGGGATGAACATTTGTGCTATGTACAACATGCTTACAATCGAGCAAAATATTATTCTACACAGAGATCTCCTTTTGAGACTTGTTTTGGTTTCACACCAAGGTCTCCCTTGGATTTTGTCTTTGGTAAAGACATAGTACTTGATGGACACATTGATGTGGACAAGGAAACCAGGTTCATTGAACAAATCCAAGAGATTCACCAAGCAGTACAGGAACAACTGGAAAAGATCCAAGCCAAATACAAGGCAAGGCATGACAAGCATCAGATGGAGCATAGCTTCCAAGTTGGTATTCAAGTTTGGTTGTATATCAGCAAAGACAGAATGCAAGGTGAAGGTAAAAAGCTAAAACCAATAAGGTATGGACCTTTCAAGATACTTGAGAAAATTGGTGAGAATGCTTTTCACCTTGATTTACCAGCTTACATGCACATCTACTCAGTCGTTAATGCAGACAACTTGAGACTATTTGAACCTTCATTAATTGAATATCCCGAAGAGTAGAGTCAATTGCCTTCTATTGATAATCTGTTACCTGAATATCTCAATAAATTGTAGGAAGACACAGTTATGGATACGAAGGTAAGGACGACACAGAGGAGAGATGTTGAGTACCTCAGATTGGACTCAAGGGTTCAAAGACAAGCAGTGCAAAGTGGATAGAGATTGGAAAAGTGAGATAGCTATTCCCTCACTTAGTAGATGCTTGAAAACCAACTTTTGGTGGTCCAAAAGCTTTTTCAGTGGGAAGGTCGTGATCTGAATTGGATCCTTAAACATTCTCTAAGTTTCATGACTATTTCAAATTATGTCAGGCTTCAAAATCTTATGGATATCGAGCTTATCAGAAATAACCTCTAAACAATGGCAATTTGTGGTCAACACTAAACAATGAGGACCCTCGGTCAAAGCACGCAGACCGTTGGCCCATGGTGACTGTGCACTGGCACAAATTGACAAATGGGAGGTCAAATCCAAAAACAAAGGTCGTTTCTGATACACGATTAACACTAAAGTGCTAATCGCATATCGTAGGGCATCCCCCTTAGTGAAGGAAAGCTCCCAAGCGCTCAGTCATGAGGAAAAGCATAAAATCGTACAAAAATCACCGATTTTGTCAGAAGGCGGGTCCCGTGCTAAAACTGGTAGGATATCGGAAGGGATTCAAGTGGTAAGCGAGTTCGACCAAGTCCCGCCCAATTCCATATACTCGGTGACACCCGTCCAGTGGATGAGAGAGAAAACCACTCACATCGCGTGGGTAAATGTCATGCTACTTACCCGCCCGATATGGATGGAGACCATAGGATCTAGAGGCTCCAGATCAATGGCGGAGAAATGATCTGATCGATGACCAGATTCAATGGGGGAATAGGCTAAGTCATATAAGATTTGAGGTCCGACATGACCGATGAGTTGACAAAGGAATCAGTTTCACGGGAAATCTTGGAGCAATGAAAATAATGACCATTCAAAGAGAACTAACACTTAGTTCATGATGAAACAATTGGCCACCTCTCTGTAAAGTGTTACATAGTGATGATGACACAGAGCAGGGGAATTCCAGCAGGCAGAGGCAAGAGATCCAGAGAGTCGGGAAGCGGAAACAAACAATCAAGGAACAGATTGGCTTTAAGCCACAAACAAAAAAAGAGTAAAGACAAAGGCAGAGAAAGAGAAGCAGAAAGCCGAGAGGCAAGAAAGAAGTAAATTGCTGAGAACAGAGAAGCAGAGTTGACCTATAGACAAAGGCAGCATTAAGCAAACAGAGATAGAGGGAGTCCAAGAGTTTGTGAACTCCATAAAAGGCTTGAGAGGTTCAAGCAACTCTTCTATGTATACCTGTCAAGTATTGAATACCAAATTGGACTCATACCATTGAGACCAGTTGAGGTCAAGATTCAGTAAGGGGAGTCTGTGTACTTTAGAGACTTGGGGAATCCTAGTACAATCGTACTGATCATCAACTATTCTGTGAGACTCAATTTGAGCTCACTATTGTAAAAACTCTACTTTAAGGCACAATAGAAAGGCCACCACTGAAGTCTGGACCAGGAGACGTAGCCCAGGAGGATTGGGTGAACTCCTTATTTAGCTTGTTGTGTTTTATGTGTTTGCTTATTGTGTTTCTCTACTTTTTTAGTGTCTATGTATTTCACAATCTTATTGATCCATTGCATAAAATAAAATAGGCACACCCCAGCAGTTGAGTCTGTAATACCTTCATTATTTCTCTGAGGTCATCTACGGGTGATTTCAGATCACCCTTGTTCTCATGGCTTTCTGAGTAAGTCATACAAGTTTCTACAACTTTTGCATCCAAAGGACATTCTCTTAGAGCGTGTTTTTTTTTTCTGCATTTTGGACAAAAAATGGCTAAAGCATCAGCCTTGGTTTTCTGATTTTTTTGTAATTTAAGGCTGTCTATTTGCTCACTAAGACTCCCTAAAATGTCATTTTTAAATTCATCAAGCATATTACCAATTTCTGCCCTACTTACAGATCCAATTGCAAATTTGTTTACTCTAACAAGAGAAGGATCTCTTTGACCTTTCCTAGTTTTAGATTTCCCTCTTGAGAGATGAACACATAATTCTCCTATATCATTTAATGTGATTTGAGGGATATCTCCCTTCCCCATCATGTTAAGGATATCTATCCACTCATCTCTAATGGCTTTTAATAAAAGATATTTCAAGGTATCTTCATCTAAATTGTCCATTTTTGCTCTTTTCAAATTATAGTTGAATCTCTCAATCAAATCCTCTAAGTTTTCACCCTCTCTTTGCATCTTTTTGAACACTTCATCTTTGTGATTGGTAGGCATGCAACAATCCAAATACCTATCCAAAAACATTTTTTTCATGTCATTCCATGTTCTAATGGACTGAGTGACTAACCCCATGAACCACTTCAAAATAGTTCCTTTTAGTGTTGAAGGAAACAATTTGAGTTTTTTGAGAGTCTTCTAGATAGTCATAGGTTCTGCACAAGACTTCAAACTCAAATAAGAATGTTTTAGGATCCTCACTTTTTAACCCATGGAAGTTTGGGAGGACAAAAGGTGACATATTTTTCGTTGTGGCATTTGTTTCCTCATCCACTATAGGGAATCCAAAAGAATTATCTATTTCCCTATTTCCTCTACCTCTTCCTCTACCCCCTCCAAACAGAATGAATTCCCCATCTTCTCCTTCTTCTGCCATTATAGTTTTCTCAGAGTTAGTATAAGGTTCAACTTACAAGGTTACTTTCTCCTCCTTTGGTTCTTCTATAATGGTATATGAGAGAGAGGTTCTACTTCTTCTTCCTCACCAAGTATTCCTAATTATTCAACTAAAATTTGCTCTCTTGTGGAGGTGAAGAAGGCTATTCTTGCTATTGGAGATTCAAAATTTTTCTCCTCTAGGACTGGCTTGGTAGATGAAGTAGGAGATTCTTTCGATTGGATTTCAGCCCCTAGAATTTCAAGAGTTCTATGGCTGGGAGTATGAGTTTGGGATGGAGCTGTATCTTTCCTTGTTCTTGGTGGAGTACATGGTGTTGTAGGAATTGAACTACTGCCCCTAGCTATAAATCTACCCCTAGAGTCTCTTTCTCTATGCATATCATTTTTTTTTTAATGTAAGAGATAAGGCTAGCTAGTTACACTTCCCCGACAATGATGCCAAAATGTTTCGTCAATTTAGTATCCTAAATTGCTCTTCATAAATTATCAATTCGGGTATCGTAAACTGATGAAGTGTATTGCACTGTTTGTGCTAGCTAATGTAGAATTTTGTGGATTTTTTCCTACAAATCAGATAGCTTTGATACCATGTAGAACTTTTTCTACAAATCAGCTAGTTCTGATACCATGTAGAAATTTCTCACCTGTAGATCAACCTGGTAATACAATGTATTAAAGGAAAACAATTGATCTACTTCTACAAAAAATTTAGCAGAAGCTTAATCAACCATCAGAAACATCAAGAAGAACACATATAACTGATAACAAGGTATTAATCACACATAACACAGAAGAACTTACCCATGGAAATCACCTGCCTAAAATCCCATCTTTGTATTATCATACAAGTGGAAATATAGTTTGCATTACACAAAGCCTTAGATCAGAAGCTATCCAGCTCTTAGTACAATCCCTCTGCTTGTCATAGATAGTCAAAGGCTTCTCACAAACCTTCTCCTCGGCCCTCCAAGCCTCCTATTTACTTGTGCAGTTTCCTTGGTGTCCAATGCTACCACCTATGTGAATTGGCCTCTTCACACACTCACTAACCTCTGACCTAACTACACAAACTTGAAGGAGATAAATCCTCATCATGGATGAGATTCCTTTATAGGAAAAATATTGATCCAGGTGATAGTGTAGTGTCTCTTCTTTGATCTCAACTGGGTCTCTGACAGAACTGACATGCATCAGTTATCCATGAGTGAATACCTAGTTATCTGAAAATACGAGTTGTCACATTCATGCAAGCATCAACAAACTGAATCTCATTAATTTAACAGCTTGTTAAATTAATCTAGCTGAACTTGACTAAGTTAAACTAAGTCAACTGATCCTCTCAATATAGAACTCATCCTTAATTCCTCAATCAATGGAGTAAATCAAGGACACATTCCCCAATTAGTGGAGAAATAATTGCATGTTCTCACAAAGACTTCAAGTTTTCTTTTCCTTAACTAATTAACTCAAACTGAATTAATTAATTAATATTCAAACTGCTGGTAAGACCAAATTCGAATTTTACTTCCTATTTTAGACCAGGGACTACCTAAAAATAGGAATCCACACTAAACTACTAAAAATAGAACTTCTATTTTTAGCACTTCCATTTTTCATTCCCTCTTGTCCAATCTAGCACTGATGCCTAAACGGATATTTTTAGCAATTTCTTGTTGCCAATTTTCAACAGCTAACCCTTCTTACTTTGTTGTTTTTATGTTTTATGTTGTTTTGGGGAGGTTTTGGTCTTTTAAATCCTAATGATTTACAATGTAAATTATCCAAACTAAATCTAACTTTCTTAAAGACTGCTCAAATCTAAAAATGAAAATAGAGCTAAGAAAAAAATGAAAACAAAACTAAGAAATATATGGAAGCAAAGCTAAGAAAGAAATGAAAACAAAGTTTAAATTCTCATTTTACCATTATTTCCAAATCATGAATTAAAACTGAAAGTGAAATTTGCATTTGATGTCTAACTAATTTCAAAAATAGAACTAAATGAAATACTTGGTTACTCTGCCTCTCAATTTTGGGTGAAAGTCCCCTTGGGATGACATTTAAGTAATTTTGTACTTCATTAATATAAGAGAAAGAAAATACGAAGATGTAGAAATAACACATTACATACATGAAATGTTCAAACACTTATTTAAGGATGAATTATCAACTTGAAAGGTTTTCCATAAAAATTCATTAACACCATGAGTCAGTAAACTAAAAATGAAATGGCAAAGACAGTAAATGAAACTAATCAATTTAATTGAGAATTTAAACTAGAAAAATAGTGAATGAAGTAAACTATCCAATTGTGTATCCTTATCATTCTTCAATCCTACTCTCATCCTAAAACAAGGTTAGTTTTTAATTAAAGAAACAAGATTACACTATTGAGTTTTATCTTCTAAACTACTGATAAAAACTAAAAAGAAATTAAGCTAATGGAAACTGCTCTAAACTATAAACATTGTTAATAAGAAAATGATGGAAATTGCATTATAAACATTGTTACTAAGAAAATGATTATAAACACTATTTTAGAAAGAAAAGGATGAATTTACAGTTAACAAGAAAAAGAAAAATAAAATGAAATGAAATCTTCTTCAGTGTAGGGGCCCTCTGCAACTGATTAGGCTACGCTTGCTCAATCAAGTCCAAGAAAATTCCTTCAGATGTTCATAAAAACATGCGATCTTCTCATATTAAAATAGGGACATAAGACGCCCAAAAATTACAGAGTCTAGAACTTCGATTTCACAATAAAACTATTACTATTACTAACTTCTTCGGTCCTTTACATAGGTATTTAAAAGAAAAATCATATAACTGTTTATGGATAAAAGCATGCTATAGCCAAACACGTAGAAGATAGATATGCGAAATTTCTTCCTGGGTAGCTGGAGAAATAAATCCAAGACATGGTGGCTATTGGAGTCCGTAGGTACAGGTAGTTGCTCTGGATAACGCTTTCCATCATTGTGAAACACATTAATTAACCACGAAATAGAGTCCTGTTACCCTTGGTCTCTTTGTGTTTGATTTATCCATTGATCATAGTCTTATGCCATATTATTTGTCAACCTGGGCTGAATGAATAGGATAGGGTCCATGTCATGATGATTTCAAAGCTGCCCATGTGGCTAGTTTCTCCTTCTGACACCTGGAACCTGTTAGAAAATGAAAGTAGCTATGGAACAACCGATTAGCTGCAGAACAGGCCGCATTCCGTAGCTAATATACAAAAATTTATTCAAATAGAAAAACATAAAAATCATAACATGTAAATCACTAAATGTCCTCCTCAAGACAATATATGCCAATTATGGGTGATGAGAATGCATCTTCCTTATGGAAAAACAAAGAAAAGGAATGAGAAGAGTTGCTAGGGAAAGAGTAATTTTGATGCTCAACTCAAGTTAAGGGTGTTGATGGTCCTCCACAGAGCACATATAGATACTATTTGAAATGAAAAAGAATAAAACATTCCATTGATGAATATATATATATATATATATATATATTATATATATTATATATATATATATATTATATATTATATATATTATAATATGTATGTTTATCCATATTTTCATATTTTCAATGCAAAGTCCCAACAACCCCAACAATATTTCATGCAGCGAGCCTTTACGCTAGGGGAGAGAGAGAGAGAGAGGAATGAGTTTGTGAAGTGAAAAATATCACGTGTTCACCTATAACACATATGTTCGGAAGTCCCTCATAGGAAGAATAGAAAATGATGCTTGAATTGTGAAAATAAATTGTGCAGGTTAGTCCCCACAATTTGAAAAATATATGTTTTATAAATGAAAAAGAGTAAGGCATTCCATTGGAACCTTGTAATGAAATTTCCAAGTCCTAGCAAAAGCTGAATGACAGAACCATTGTAACATGAAAAAAATTGATCCAATTATAAACTCGCTAGAGTTGTAAATCGATTTATCTAGTTATTTATCAAAATAAAAGTTGTTGTACAAACCCAAGAAGAATTATTTAGCAAGTTAAGGTTATTGATGGTCCTCCACATACCACAAATACATAATATTTGAAATTTCCTCCTGATAACATTTGCAAAGTTATGATCTTGTAGAGAACAAGAGATAAATGCACATCCTTGAACTACAAAACTGATTGAGTCCATATATATGTGATTCCATGTATATGGACTCAATCAGTTCTCTAAGAACTTGTTTGTCATTAGTTTTATCAAAAGTGCTAAGAAGTTTCAGAGGTAATAATCAAGGCAAAGACAAAACCAACCTAGGATGTTAACAACCATAAGGTCTTTCGTTACTACAACACCTTACACAACACTTCATCATGACAACTTGCTTTACTTGGCATGTTGATAATCACAACCCTTATGTGGCATTTCACTCATTTGAGATTCCTTTCTTTCCCATAGATGTTTTCTTAGAAACTAGAAAAATGTTCTTATCTGGTACAAGGAGATGTTTTCCTGAGGCTTAACAAAGCAGAAATGTTACCAGAATCAAAAGGGTTGCCAAATCCATAATCCACTAGAAGGCCACCAAATTGAGGGTCAAAGTGGTTCCCAACAAGCTTTCCAGTGACACTGTTGAAACCATCCCTTTTCCAATTAGTTACATCTGCACAGAGATCAATTGACCTACTCTCCACTAGTAAGGAAGGCCCAAACATCGGACCTGTTGAAAAATAGGGGGACCTACTTGTTGAAAAATTTGATTTGCTTGGCTCTAAGCATGCCTGGTGAAATCTGAAATGAAATAAATTGGAGGAGAATGAACATTTCTCAAAAGGGGACAAAAACATGGTTGTTTCATATTGCTAAGAGAATTAGATTTCATCTATACTGATATTTGAAGAGATATTATGAATAAAGCTAATTGCAGAACTAAAATGCCTCCTTAAAAGATCTGATTTTGGTGTCTTGCCTTCCCTCTATGCGTTTCATTGAAACCAATTCTATTGATTGAATGCAATATATGATGGTGTAACATGTGTCTATCACAAGAACACAATGATCAATTAAATATTGAAAGCCCTAAATGCTACAAGATGCCTATGTTCTTTCCATTGAAGGCTATTTTTTTTTGGGACCAAATATTAGCATTTTTGTTTTACCAAATGCAAGCATACTTGTAGTAGAAAAGTAGGAAAAGAAACTAAATATGTTATTAATTTAGTAATTAAATATTAAGTGAACTGCTTAAATTGACTCCTATGATTTTTTCATGGTTTATATTTATTGTGTCTGTATCATATTTTTATATATTTGTCTTTTTAATAACAACTAGTATCAAAGCTTGATAATGCATCAAAGGAGTGGGTGCATGGGCACCCAACATGATACAAACCTATTTAGATCACATATGGATCTATGAAACATATGGCTCTATGAAAAGTGGTCCACGTAAGAAGGATGCTACGATGGATCAATTGAAAGGGTCTATTATTGTTGCAAGCTCGTTCAACAATTCTTCTGTTTGCATAATCCTTTTACCTTGTGAGACAAACCTGTGACAATCATCACAAAATCTTTCACACAATTTATTGTACATAAAAGTTTCTCTTCTCAATATTCCTACTGTTTACCATTAGTTATACTAAGCTCCCGAGTTAAATCCTCAATATTTTCATTCAATTACGGACATCATGTCTATATATATATTATTATATATATATATTTATATATTTTATAATATAGCCCTGTCTTTGTCAAGAGATATATTCGTGCACTTGCCCATCATGATTGTATTGAAGAGGCTCAGGTCATTGCTAAGGTGGCGCAGTTTCACCATCATAAATTTAGAGAGGCCCTGGAGATAGAGAAAAGGCCGAAGAATCTTAATAGGGATGACGGCTGGAAGATTAGCAGTTGCTGGGTCCCAGCCCTGTCTTCCTAGCCTCCTCTATCCCTCATTTATAAGGTCTTGGGGTTGATTCTGGGGTTGGTCCTTTAGCCCTTGGGTTTTTATAATTCTATTAGTTAGCTTTTAATCCTTTTTATATTTGCCTCTAGGATTCCTATTATTATATTGTATTAATAAAATTTGTTCCCTTCTATTATCTTAATTAATTGGTATTATTCATTATTATGATCTTTATAAATTTAATGTCGACCCTATTACAATCATTTGTGGGAATACCAATATTCAAGAAGTAATTTGGTAAATTATTTCTTTTTCTTGATTTCAATCATGTATATTTATATATTATGAATTTCTATAAATATTATTAGTATTATCCTATTATAGCATTATATATAAGTATTTATTTATTAAATAAACATAGTAAATTATAAAATTATACTTTGGCAAATGGACCTTAGATAAATATATAGGTACCATCATTCGTTGTTTGGTACATATATATACATTTATTAATAAACTAGTACACTAATAAATAATTCT
>APFE030680954.1:45805-84762 GCA_000404065.3 Pinus taeda
AGTTTTCTTTTCAGTTGAATGATTATCATGTGAAAAGGATTCACATCTTTACAAATATTTACTAGAAATGTAATTATTTATTTTGATAATCTTTGATGATTGATTTAAAATAATGTTATATTCCAAATTTTCTGCTTTTAGTGTTATCTTACTTTAAATTAGTTAAATAAATGGAAATTTAATTATATTGAAAAATAAAATAACTATTTTATTTAAAGTATGATTATATTTAATTCGAGTTGTAGGGTTCGTCCGTTGACATCGCCGGATCCTTTCTCCATTATCGTTTGTCCCCTGCGCCATGATCGTGTGCCTTGCATGCATTAACTCGTCGCTCCTAACTTGTTGCCCGCCATTAACTTGCCAACTTCCTTCCGCAGTCAATTTGAATTCGATTCTATGCATACCACGCTCAAAAATTACTACACAAAGAATTACTGAGTAAGAAGATAAGTAAGATCCCTGGTGTGACTTAGGGAAGTAGTGTGGATAGCTACTCCAGTGGCGTGAAAGCCCCACAGCCCCTTGTTAGGGCTGTGTGAAGGAAAATATATCAGGGCGTGAAGGCCACAAACATGAATATTGACCAGGCTACAAAAAGTACTACACAAAGAATTACTGATTTTATTCAAGGAGAGGCATCGAATATAGATGATCCATGTAGCTTCCATCGTAAAAAAACCAAACCTCCAAGATCAAGGCCTAGTGCTGCCTTATGATGGGAACTATAAGTAAGTTAGAAAAGCCTTGTTTACATGTTGATATTAACATTTCTTTATCATTTTTCATATGTGTTGACATTTCAAAATTTATTTTGTAGTTATCATTGCTCATATGGTCCAGAGGACAAGAGAGAAGAATGGAAAACCAAACCAAGGCATTCAATTCTCAAAAAGAGGGGTTTCCAATGCCATTTTATTATAAAGGTTATGGTTCAAGATCCCGACACTACAATAATAGCATACAACATGTATGATCATGAAGATGGGCAAGGATGTCCTTGATAGTTTAGGTGATGATGGTCCTAAGAGGAAGCAAGACTTTCTAGGGACATGATTTCGTATTTAGAAAGTTGTTTTTTCTTCAAGTGCTAGTTGAAGTTGTTTGTAAAATGAATATTAAGAAATATATTGACATAGATGCCACAACTTGGGATAGATATTTTTTCTTAAGCAAAAAATACATTGTAAACATTTATAATTGTCTGATAAAAGAAAATTACGAACTCCATAGCAAAGATGAAATGAGTGTGAATCTCTGGTATGAAAAACACCATAATGATTTCTTCTTCTAGCAAAAGCCCAATGGTGGAGAGATCCCTTTTATAGCTGGAATACAAACAAAATGGATGCTCGAAACTATGGTCAAATTATCCCACAATAGCTTGATAGCCATAGACTCAACATTTGGTACAAATAAATATGGGGTGAGTATTTTCAAATGATTTCCTTAATAAAATCGTTTTGGCTATAATGATTCAATATGATTAATGACTTTAAATTAACTTCATTTTTTTAATATGACAGTATCAGTTGTACACGGTCGTGGTGTTTGATGAGAAATAAAGTGGGGTGCCAGTTGCATGGGTGGTGATGTCATGTAATACATCACAAGATATAGCGGTATGGCTGGAGCACCTCATGCATAGGTATTTTCATCTCTGTTCTGACTGGAAGGTCAACGCCTTTATGGTTGATGATGCATTTGCTGAAATCACTACTTTGAGGTAACATCAGTATTCTTATTTGATATTGCAAGTTGCATTCATTCTAAATATTTCTCACTTAAATTGAATTAAATATGGCAGGAGAATCACCAGATGTGAAGTGATCTTGTGTATTTGGCAAGTAAGGAGGGCATGGCTAAAGAATGCTAATTGGTTGGCCAGTAGTTCAGAAAAAGAAAAAGAGATGTTCAATGAACTTCGTTATATCATGAAAAATTAGTCTAATGATGAGGTAGATAATGCAATCAATGGTTTTTTCACCAAATCTGCAATTGAGGAGAAGTTTTTGGACTATTTCCACAACAATTGGGTTTCTGGTGACAAGATGTGTAAGTTTGCGTACAATTTTTTTTTTCATACGTTTTTTGTTTCATAATGAAAATATATATTTATTAATTAGATTTTTACATTTAGCGATGTGGGTTAAAGGCCGTCGATATTTTCCTCATGCAAATCAGGAGACAAATAATGTTGTGGAGTCATCCACGGTTATATAAAGACAAACTTTCTATGTGATAGACAAAAGAAATGTCCTCGTAGGATGGATTAGATATTATAGACTCTAATAAAAAATATTGAGCAATGTTATTGATTCAAGGAAATTCTGAAAAAAAGAGGGATATTTGAACAACCACAAGAAAGAGATGCAACTTGAATCATCAATGGAAAAGGCTAGAATAATTCATGAGAGCATATCTCATGCTTATCTGGTGAGGAGTCAAAGTAAACTTGATAAAAAAATATCTTATCATATGGCATCACACAAATTTTATCACTTGTGATTTCCCATGGTCTATTCATGGCAACATTTGCAAGCATGCCCTAAAGGTAGATTGGTTGCATTCCTCCTTAATGGATTTTGATACCACACATAATATGATGCAAGAGCATCTAGAAATAGCCAAAAATGTGATGGTTGGTTCACACATTGTGACTAAATGAGTTGAATTTCACTGAACTGAGTGGTCAAAAGTCAGTTTTAGTCGAGAGGGTTGGATCTCTCGAAAATTATGTATACTTCATTATTGTAATAGTTAGGGTTGGATCTCTTGAAAATGATCTATACTTCATTATTGTAATAGTTAGGAAAATGTCTTATTTTAGATTAAGGGATAAAGTTGTTAGTATAGGTGTGTAATAGAGCTTGAAAATAGAGATTTGATTGTTAGATTGATTGAAAATAGAGATCGATTTGTTCGTACAATTAGAATAGGATTTGATTCATAAAAAGAAGATCATGTAATGAAGACGGATTCACTGAGATGATTGAGGATTGAGTGAGAGGCAAGAGTTGAGTGATAGATAGTTTTTGAGATTGAAATAGAGGTCTGTTAATTTGTTGTAATTGAGCGAGAAGGCCAAGACTCTGTAATTACCATTATATTGAAGAAATTGATTCAATGTTCGATTGCATGTCAATTCTGGTGAAGACTCTCGTTTACTTCTGTGAATTTGTGTTCTGAAGGGCATCTAGGTATTTTCTCTATTTTTCATATTTTAATTGTTAATCTCAGTATTTAAGTGTTAATCGCAGTCATTAGTGTTAATTGCGGTCATTAGTGTTAAGGACAGGGGTTAGAAGAGCACAAAAGGGTTGATCGTTGTTGAAGGCCCATACTCCATCCTAACCATCGATCTAAAGTTCAAATGCTTATGTCATAGACAACTGTGGGGTTGATCTTTTTGATAATTTGTGTGTTAGTTGTAGACCCGTAGGTCGTAGGATTGATTTATTTTGTTATCCAAAGGATATCGGGATTTAAAGTGATTGGAGTTTAAGTCTAAACCCATACCCGAATTTTTATAGATCAAGGTTTATAAAACATATCAGCTCCATGAGGCAGGTAGCATCGCAAAAGTTCCTTGTGCGATATTGCTGTCAACCATTGGATGATTCTTGATTGCTGCTTGTTGGATTATATCACATCACATCATTTAGGAGTGAATGAACCTTGGCTCAGAGAAATTGTGATTTGCGATGTCACTGTTGACTATTAGATCTGGAGAGAAGAGATCAACAACGTAGAGTGAAGTGATGTCTTCTAAAAGGAAAGTCAACGTGGGACCGACTCCTATTCAATTATTGTTCAATTGATGTTCAATTGTTGTTTAGTTGTTGTTCAATTGTGGTTTAGTCATTGTTTAATTGTTGTTCAATTGTTGTTCAATTTTTGTTCAGTTATTGTTCAGTTGTTGTTCAGTTGTTGTTCAATTGTTGTTCAGTTGTTGTTCAGTTGTTGTTCAATTTTTGTTCAGTTGTTGTTCAATTGTTGTTCAGTTGTTGTTCAATTGTTGTTTAGTTTTTGTTCAATTGTCATTCAGTTGCTATTCAATTGACCTCCTGTGTCATAATACATTGAATGATCCTCCTGAGATAAGTATAGAGGCACCAAACCTTGATGCAGATATGATCTATTTTTTATTGTTATTATTTTTTGTTCTAATATCAATTAAATATTTATAAACATGTGCTTACTTATTGCTTCTTGTACTGATTTTCATTAGTTGCTTGTCTATGTAAACAGGTAAATTTCCTTAATTTTAATATGACATTCATGAGAAAAATAGCTTAAATGTTCAATGCTAAATGACAACAGTGAAAAGTAGAGCAAACCATCAGATAGACACAACACAGAGTTTTGATGAGGGAGTTCACCCCTCCTGGGCTATGTCTCCTTGGTCTAGATTCCATGGCTTGGGCCTCTGTATTAGCTCAATTATGGAAAAATGCTATTTTAAAAAGGTCTATGGCTCCTGATACCCGCACCAGTGTGTTCAGAATGTTAAAATTAGCTAGGAACACCTTTTCCTGAGCTTAATTGGTCGAAAATTGCTCTAGTTATGCCTCTGACAATTTCTCCTCCAAATCTGAAGAAACTCTAGTTAGGGCTGCTAAATGTGGAGGTATACCTGAAATTGGTGGCACCACCAAAATTCCCACCATTTTAAACTGAAGATTAATTAAATTAATCTCAGATTAATTAACCATAAACCCACGATTAGCGTTAAGCCTGTGGTTTTATTAACCATAAACCTGAAGGTCTTGGTCTAGTGGTCACATGCTAGATAATAAATGTTAATGGTTTTTGAAATATCTGTCAGGGATAACATTCATTGTAACCACATTGTGGGTTGGTGTTCACATGCAGAGGGCTGGCCCTCCTAACTGCCCATTCCAACAACATTAAACTTTAAATAAATGAAGAGAACTAATGGGGTAAGAAACACAATGGTAGCAGAATTGGTATGTGCTTTTTCTTTCTCAGAGGAGGTCGCGGGGTTGATACCCAATGCCTCCATAAAGTTTTATTACTCTACGTCGAGCCTAATGTTTGGGAGGTGCCACGTGGTGACCTTTAGGCTTGCCATGTGGCATTCTTTCATTGGTCCGGAAACAAACCAATCAAACTGTGCCAACACACCAACTTGAAACCCAATGAAAATATGCCACTTATCCAACTGTGATTTGTTTTTTTTCCACCATTGACCTTGACGTCAGTAGTACAGACTACTGACTATGCAGTGACTGGGTTTTTTTTGCAAATTTAGCCTATTTAGCAAAGTGATCAGAACACAATAAAATTCTCATACAAACTCAGTTTTCAACAAATGAGTTGCATTAGGATCTTTTTTCTGAGGCAGATGCGGTCGTTCAAGTTTCAATCCATTCCGAGAACTTTTATTTTTGAGCTAAATATTGAGCGCCTGATCATTCCTCCCCACTAGAAGCCTTTTGGACCCCAAAATATACTATTAATTGTTTAGCAGGTGAGGGTACAACTCCCTCACCTTCTTGATCTACAACCATTTGGCTTGAGAAGGCTTTTGTCCCTTGAGTCCCACTCTAAGGTATTCGACATCCCCTCTCTTCGAAGTCTTGACTCTTTTATCAATTATGAGATCTTCCTGAAGCTCATCTAGATATTCTTGTGAGAAATCATCTATTGATGGTAGCTGAACATGCTCTCCTTAATCATCAATCAAAGGAGGCTCAAATAATCTCAAATTCTCAACATTAAGAACAGAGTATATTTGCATATAAGGAGGCAAATCAACCTTAAATGCATTGTTACCAATCTTTTCCAGAATTTTAAAAGGACCATAACGGGTTGGTTTAAGATTTTTACCTTCCCCTTGAAATCTCTCTTTGCTAATATAGAACCAAACTTTGTCGCCAACTTGAAATTTGTGATCAACCAGTTGTTTTTCATGCCTTGCCTTATAGCTGCTTTGACTTTTCTCAAGTTGTTCCTGCACTGTATGATGTATCAACTGAATTTCCTCTGAGAGCTTCCTTTCCTTATCGATGTCTCGGTGACCATCGATGGTGACATCTTTCTCAAAGATGAAGTCCAATGGTGATCTTGGCAACTACCCATAACATGCCTCAAATGGCGATGTGTTTGTAGAAGAATGCTTTGCCCTGTTGTATGCATGTTGTATGTAATGAAATTGTTCATCCCACAACTTGGGATGTTTGCTGCAATATCCTCTAAGAAGATGAATGACTATTCTTTTGACCACTTTGGTTTGTCCATCTATTTGTGGATGAAAAGTTGTACTCTTATTCAACTTTGTGTCCAGCATGTCCCACAAATTTGACCAAAAATTCCCAACAAATCGAGAATCTCGATCACTCACAATAGAAGTAGGAAGACAAAAATGAACCGAAATGTTTTGGAAGAAAAGATGAGTTATTTTTTCAATTGTAATTTTCTTTTTACATGATGTTAGTATTCACATCTTGTTAAACCTATCTACAACAAAATAAAAGTAATCATGACCTTTCCTTGACAATGGAAGACCTCCTACAAAATCCATTGAGATACTCTCCCATGGACGCGAAGGTACTGGGAGTGGTGTGTATAAAACAATTTTCCTATTATTAGGCTTACTTGTAGCACAAAAAAAACATCCTCTTATGAAACTAGAAATGTTATCAAACATGTGTGACCAATAACAATACCTTTGAAGATTCGCTACTGTCTTGCCTATACCAAAGTGTCCAACAATCAATGAAGTGTGCACCTCCCTTATGATATTGTTTATTTCTCCCCATGGAATACACAACTTACCCAAGTGATACAACAAATTGTTATGTACATGACAATCCAACTCTTCAATTTGATTTCCTTAACTCAAGCTTGCATATACTTCTTGAAAATCACTATCATTTTCATATTGTTCTACATAACTTTCATCCAAAATAGAATTATGCTTGAGTATAACAGATGAATTTACAATAGGCCTTGAAAGCATATAAGCCACCTTATTGTAGATTCCCTTTTTATACCTAATAACCAAATGAAATTGTTGTAAAAAACCCATCCATCTGAAATGTTGTGATTGCTACAACTTTGACTGTGATTGTAAGTACTGCAACAGTTGATGGTTGGTATGTATGATGGTCTCCTTCCCCACCAAATAGTGCTTCCATTTCTTAACACTTTGTACCAATGCGTAAAGTTCTTTGTCATAGGTGGGATAGTTAGTTACAACTCCAATAAAGATTTCAAAATGAAAAGAAATGGGCTTACCATGCTGCAATAGAACTGCTCCCATGTCATAATCGCTTACATCTGTTTGAATTTCAAATGGTTGTCTAATATCTAGAAGAACCAATACCATTGCTGAACTTATCTTTTGCTTCAAAGCATCAAATTATTTCTGTTGTACATCTCCCTAATGGAAGATTTACTTGACACTTGTCAATTCATGTAATGGAGCTGCAATGGAAGAAAAATTAGTAATAAACTTTCTCCAATATTGTGTTGCCCCTAAAAATCTTCTTACCTCTATAATTGTATTAGGCTTGAGCCAATTTAGAATGACCTCAACCTTAGAGGGGTCGATCTTCAACTCACATCCTCCAACAATGTGTCCCAAATACACTAAAGTAGTCTTGCGAAATTCACATTTCGACATCTTTAAAAACAATTATTCTTTTCTCAAGACATCTAGTACTTTGTTTACATGCATGACATGTTCATCTCTTGACTTGCTGAATATGAGTATATCATCCACGTAGACATGGACAAAATCATCCAAAAATGGTCTCAATACATTAATCATTACCCTCATGAAAGTAGCTAGAGCATTTGTACAACCAAAAGGCATAGCAAGCCACTCAAACAATCCTTGTTTAGTTTTAAATGCAATTTTCTAAATGTCTTCTTCAACTATCATAACTTGATGATAACCACTTCATAGGTCTAACTTAGTGAAATACTTTGCGTACTTCAACTGATCAAGAAAATCATTAATTCTTTGGAGTGGATAACAATTCTTTACCATGATTTTTCCAGTGCACGGAAATCCACACACATGTGCCAAGTTCCATCCTTCTTTGGAACTAGGACAATGGTCGAACCACATGGGGAAGTAGATGGGCGCATGATACCTTTTTTCAGCAATTCTTGAATTTTTTTTTTGATTTCTATGCTCTCCATAATTGACATGTGATACATGCCAATGTTTGGAAGTGGAACATCCTGTTGCAACTGAATCTCATGCTAAATTCCTCTCTTGAGAGGTAACGCCTTTGGTTCCTGAAACATCTCACCATGCTTTCTTACCACATTAAACAAATCATATTTCAATTTATCGTCACAACCTTCAAAATATTCATAATCAATATCATTCTTTTTCTTGATCATGAGAAGCACAAAATTTTTACTTGCATTTACTAGTCTCTTCATTTGCCCTGCATTAACCAAATAAATATTTAGCTTTTTGTGATGGGCTCTCACAATGTACTCCATGCCATTCTTGAGCAATATGTATTTGTTGTCATGGCGATAAAATATTGCTTTCATATCATACAAATAAGGACTACCCAAAATCATTCCTGAGATGTCAAGTGGAACTACATGTAACTCAACTTCATCAATGAACTTTTTGGCAATGGTGAACTTGAATAAACACTTCCTTGTAACTTGTAAGTTTGCATTGTTAACTACCCAACCCAATGGATATGGCTTATGATGAGGTATAGTTTCAAGGTTTAGTTTATAACCAAGTCTTCTGAAATCAAGTTTGACTGTGACCCACTATCAAATAATGCATCAATCTTTGTATGATTTGAAATCACTCTTACATGAAACAACTTTATTCTTGATTCTTTGTTTGGAGTGTTGTTTTGACTATGTGAGGAACTAGTGTTTGCAACAGTTTCTTTCCCTTCTGTGACCATGGCTGAAATATTGGTCTCATAACCAGAATCTGAACCAAGGCTATGTTGTGTCGTAGTGGTCATATTTTGTTTCCCCTTAATGTTTTGTTTCTTAGGCCTTAATTCAGGATGCACTTTCCAGTAGTGGGGTTCATCATGCCCCTCTTTGGAACAATGTTTGCATGTGATTTTCTCCCCTTCTTTCTTCACACTTGCATTCTTCTTTCCCTTCCATTTTCCACCCTTCTCTTTCTCCTTGCCCTTGAATGACTTCCTCGTACTACCCTCTTCTTGAATTTTCTTTCCTCTAGATTCAAGGTGCGTGGCTTGAACACATACCTCATCTAAATTATTTGGATTAAACATGAGAATAATATGTTTCAAATAGGAATGCAAACCCCCAATATATTTCAATAGTGTATCTTGGGAATTCATATTCACTCCTAACAACAAAGCCCTTTTCCTAAATTCTTGTCTGTAATCTTGGGCTGCTTGGCCTTTAAGCTGCCTAAAATTCTGCTAACTCATAATGGATTTTTGCATATAGGATAAAAGATAAAACTATCTTTTAATTGCAGAAACAAATTCAACCCAAGAAATTGATATTGTTGGGCATGGGAATTTCCCAAGGCAAGTTTTGGGGTTTAAAGCCTAAGTTTTGACTAAGTCTTTTGTAAAGACTCTGCGATTTGTGGGCGCGGAGTGCGAAGTTGTAATAGAGTCATAGGAGTGTTCACCCTTACTTTTGTAAATGTAGTGTCGGTTTAAGAGATCTACCCATGTTCCGTGGACCGTGCAAGTGTATAAAGAAAGCAAGGCTCTAAGTGTAAAGAGACATCATCTAAGTATAGAAAGAAATCGATGAAGAAGTAAGTCGAAGGGTAGAGTTGTGTTTTTGGGTCGTAGAGTAGGAGAAGGATCTGCAGCTGAGTGCACAAGGTAGGTCGAGTATGTAACCATTAGAAGCATTAATAAAGAGAAGTTTTACCATATTTCTATAAATCTTTTCCTGTTTTATGTATTATTGAGTATGAATTGCAAGTTTACTGTTTATTTACTACGCGAACTTATATAAATGTGCTGAGTAAATGAATATAACACAAGGTATCTTTTTATGTTAAGATAACTATTTGTTATAAGAAGATAAGTAAGATCCCCGGTGTGACTTAGGGATGTAGTGCAGATCGCTGCTCCAGCAACACGAAAGCCCCACAACCCTGGTTAGGGCTGCACGAAGGAAAATATAAACTTTGCATTAATCCCAACGTCTCTATATACTTTTCCATCACAACCATAACTGCATTTAAGGGTGTATGGATTGTCGCACACACAAACTTTATTTTCTATTCACTCCGTTTATCGGACATTTAACTGCACATATTAAATTTAAGATAAATTTGCAGGTTCATTCATTCAAGAAATCATCAATAACCATTAAATTAAATAAAAATAATACTATTTATTCCTTTAAATATAACTTTATTTTAATTTAAATCATAACTTTTCTTATATAAACCTTTTTAATTTTTTTTTATAATAATTAGAATAATTTTAATTCATACTAAAGAATCATTACATATTTTAATAGAGTTAACATTTCATTTATTTGACCAATTAATGTAAGAACAACACTATGTTGCATCCAATGTGAAATCTTAAAATAAAATATAACCATATTTTAATTTTCCAAAATTAAATCATAACTTTTCTTATATAAACCTTGTTAATTTTTTTTTATGATAATTAGAATAATTTTAAACTAAAGAATCATTACATATTTTAATAGAGTAAACTTTTCATTTATTTGACCAATTAATGTAAGAACAACACTATGTTGTATCCAATGTGAAATCTTAAAATTTAATTTCTGAGATTTGTTAATTAAATCTAAATGAAATGATTAAAAAAAATGTATTTTTTTTTTAAATTCAAATCTAATTTATTCTATAAATATGTTATATACACCTTTCAAAACGCAATCGTCTATGGAGAAGGAGAAATTACGAAGAGAACCAAGAAAATCGGAATCTGTTTTGCCACAATCCATACACTCTTAAAAATCGGCATCTGTTTTGCCGGAATCGAATCGGGAAGTCATGGTTTAGATGGAAAAGTTTATAGAGACGTTGGGATGAATGCAAAGTTTATGCTCTGCAGATCTTGTGTCAATTCCAAAGCATTTGAAATATTATTTAGATAACTATAACTCAAGCATGTTGCCCCTGAGCAGATAGTAATTTAGCACCTTTAACGATGAGTAGAGCACAGGGATAATAAAATTAATTTATTGCAGGGAGACACCACTAGGAACCGTGTGAATGGGCAGGGCTGGCGGCCAATGGTCATTCCTCTTCTATAAATAGCGGAGGAACTCACAGCCAAAGTAGTTATAGTTCTGATCATTTCTGCTCCCTGGATATCTTGTGTGTTAGTGAGTTGAGATCTTGTCTGAGTTACAATGGCGGAGGAGGATCAAAAGTCTGCTCTTCCTGATCGTCTTCAGAGCCGACTGCGCTTATTGCATGATTATCAAAACATGCTCCGTGATGAGATTTCGACCATTGAGAAGCAAATATATGATATGGAGACGACATTGCTGAGTCAACAGAGTGGAACGTCGACTCAAATTTCTGAGGGGAGATCATTTTGGCCTCATGGAAAATCCATCAATGAAAAAAGGATTTTTTCGTTGTCTTCTGTGACATCTCCCATTTATGAAGCTGGTGGTTGTGAGAAGCTTGTCAAAGGCGTTCAGAAGGAGGAAAAGCCGAAGGTGCCGAAGCTGAAGGTGCTGAAGCCGAAGGTGCCAAAGCAGCCGAAGGTGCCAAAGCCGAATGTGCCAAAGCCGCCGAATGTGCCAAAGCCGAATGCAGCGACTGTGCATGCGCCACCAGCAGGAAGAAAGAGGAAAACCCAACCATCAGTCCTTAAGAATAAGTCATTCATGCCCTTTTAATTCCAATAAGTCATTCATGCCCTTTTGATTCCAGGAATAAGTCATTAGGGTTCTGGTATTAATATTTTTTGATAGATTTTCAAATAGAATATGTCAGGACGTCCATGTGTGCTTCTCAGAATACGGCTTTGTGGCTCTCAGCATGCATATCAGGATTTCTATTAAAAAGGTGGGCAAGCACTGACCTATATGCGTTTTGGTCTTAAGCCGAGTTTTTAAGGAGATTACCCAAAAAGAGGTTTTAAAGCTGAGTTTTTGAATGAGGTAACCAAAAAGTACTTAGTGTTTGAAGCAGAGAACCATAAACTTCTTTTGTTAAGAACTTTGAATCGGAATGGCAGAATTCCTCGGTTATATTTGGATTTGGAAATGTGGGTTTTAATATCAAAAACTTTTTGTACTAAGAACTTTGAGTGAGAATTCAAGATCTCTTGGTTATATTTGGATTTGAAAATGTGGGTTTTATTATTATGTATTATATTGTGAATGGAAAACTATGGGTTTTATGGTCAAGAATGTTATCGTAGGAAAGTTAGTTTTGGGGTTTTAAGTTTTATTATATTTCGTTTATCAGTGAAAGTGCTGTGTTGGGTTCCGCTGCTTCTGGGTCACCTATGTTGCGGTCCTCTCCTTCTCACCAAAATAGCCAGAATATATAAACAGTCGCAATCATCAGGTTGCATTTTTGTGTAAGGATTCCCCATTAAACAGTTTCATCTTTATGTATCGTATCGGCGCGTGGCCTCGGTCGTGCAGTGTTTTTGACCCAACATCTCCTTTTGTTTCGCTGCACGTGTTTTCGACCCAACTCTGCCTGTTTTTGTTTTTAAATATAACTCGCCACACAAATTCTGGAATCACTTTCCCGAACCTTACCCTCGCGAAGAGAGATCCATCCTATGGGAAGGGCGGGGAAAGGAACAGAATCCCCATGGAGTTTCGGGAACAAAGCAGCACCACGACCACCTCGGCGCGTGCCGTATTGTGATAACAAATTAGAATCACCCTTCTTCTTACCGTGCTTGGAAGAACCCTCACCCCTATGAATAGTGAGTGACTCCTTACCCGGAACCTATGTAACATCTTTACTGCCATAGAAAGTGTCTGTCAAGCTTGGGTTTTAATGGTCAAGCCTCGGCACGGATTGTGATACAAATTAGAACACCTTTTTCTTACCCGTCCCTGGGGAAGACACCTCACCATATGAAATGGTGAGTGACTCGCACACTCACCATAATGAATAGTGAGTGACTTCGACCCTGGAACGCTACTGTAACATCTTTACCTGCCATAGAAAGTCCTGTCAGCATGGGTTTTATGGTCAAGAATGTTAGAGTAAGAAAGTTAGTTTTGGGTTTTAAGTTTTATTATATTTTGTTTACTTTTGTTTTATTTTGAAGATTTTTAACTGTGATGTGGTTAACTCAATAGTGTAAAGGGAATAAATATTAAGTATAGGAAATATATAAAGGAAGTGTCCCAAATTAAGTATAGGAAATATATAAATGAAGAGTACTTAATTATAATTTTTGTAAAACTTTTGAAGGAGAATGAATATTTTATTCTATTAGATTTAATTTGATAATATGGGTTTTATTGTTATTAGTTAGATTTACCAATTGGATAATGTAGGTTATATTTTTAAGAATGGTATATGATAAGAAGGTTAATTTGGAAAGAATGCCAAATATCTAAAGCAGAGAACCAAATACCTTTTGTGTTAAAGATTTTGAACGAGAATAGAAGAATCTTAGAAGAATCTCTCTTCGATTTGACAATGAGGAATTGGATAATGTAGGTTATATTTTTAAGAATGGTATATGGTAAGAAGGTTAATTTTGAAAGAATGCCAAATATATAAAGCAGAGAACCAAATACCTTTTGTGTTAAAGATTTTGAATGAGAATAGAAGAATCTTAGAAGAATCTCTAGATTAGATTTCGATTTGACAATGAGGTTTTATTATTATTAGATTTCAATGAATTGGATAATGTGACCTTTATTATTAAGAATGGTATGACAAAGAAGTTAGATTTGGAGCATTTTCAGTTTCATGAAAAATTATATATTTTGTATTAAGAATTTTGAACGAGAATAAAAGAATTCTTAACATAGATTTGGATTTGAAAATGTGGTTTAATGTGGTTTAGTTACGCTTCTATGAATTGATCAAGCTAATCTTCATTCTGAAGAATGGTACCTTTGGAGAGATTTAAGTTTTATTACATTTGGTTAATATTTTGAATATTGTTGTGTGGTTAACTCCACAATTTAAGGGAAATAAATATTAGCTATAAGAAATGTACACAAGAAAAAAGCCAAACACGCTTTTGTGTTAAGAATTTTAAATGAGAATAGAAGAAACCCTCAACTAGATTTGGATTTGAGTTATTATTATTATTATTATTGACAGATACACTTCCTTGAATTGGACAATGTGGCTTTTATTCTCAAGAACCGTATGGTAGGGATGTTAGCTATGGATTTGAGAATGTCTTCTTTATTATTATTAATAATAGATACACTTTCGTGAATTGGACAATGTGGTTTTTATTCTCAAGAATGGTATAGTAGGGAGGGCAATTTTGGATGATTTTAGGTTTCATTACATTTTGTTTAGATTTTATTTTATTTTGAAGGATTCTAATTGTTGTGTTGTTAACTCAGTATTTTAAGGGGAAATAAACATTAGGTATGAGAAATATATAGAAATATAGAACCAAATTTGTTTGACGTTAAGAATTTTGAATGAGAATTAAATTTGTTTCATGTTAAGAATTTTGAATGAGAATGGAAGAATCCCTCAATTAAAGAGTTGGATTTGACAATGTGGGTTTTATTAGTATTCATTACTCTTTGTGAATTGGACAATGTGGTTTTTATTATCAAGGATGGTATGGTAGGAAGGTTGCCTTTGGAGAGTTTTGAGTTTCATTACATTTTGATTAGATTCTATTTTATTTTGAATATACACTTCCGTGAATTGGACAATGTGGTTTTTATTCTCAAGAATGGTATAGTAGGGAGGGCAATTTTGGATGATTTTAGGTTTCATTACATTTTGTTTAGATTTTATTTTATTTTGAAGGATTCTAATTGTTGTGTGGTTAACTCAGTAGTTTAAGGGGAAATAAACATTAGGTATGAGAAATATATAGAAATATAGAACCAAATTTGTTTCACGTTAAGAATTTTGAATGAGAATTAAATTTGTTTCATGTTAAGAATTTTGAATGAGAATGGAAGAATCCCTCAATTAAAGAGTTGGATTTGACAATGTGGGTTTTATTAGTATTAATTACTCTTTGTGAATTGGACAATGTGGTTTTTATTATCAAGGATGGTATGGTAGGAAGGTTGGCTTTGGAGAGTTTTGAGTTTCATTACATTTTGATTAGATTCTATTTTATTTTGAATATTTTTTTATTGTTGTGTGGTTGATTTAGTAGTTTAAGGGTGAATACAAATTATGTATAAGAAATATATAAATTTTAGTTAATGATTTAATTATTTACAAATGAATTAAATTTGTTTTAGAAAACATAATTAGAAAAATGAGAAATTTATGTAAATAAATGTTGTAAATTTTTCATTTGAGAAAAGAAAGTACTTTAAAATTTTAATTGAATTTAATAGTTTTAATAAAATCATATTGAATATTTGAATGATGAAAAGGTTCCAATTTTTCAAAAGATTAATCATATATTAGTTTGTTAGTTGGTTTTGGACAAGTTTTGTTAAATCTGTTTTATATTCTATCTAAAAAAGAATTCTCATGTGTAAATAAAATCGAGAGAGTGTAGGCAAATATATTTAATCATTAGTACAATATTTAGCTTATGAAGGGATTCAATCACTCACAATTATTTAAGCAGTAAAAAAAGTGGTATTATTTTTATTTAATGAAACAAATGTTGATAATTCATTCATATTTAGTGTGTTTGATTTTTTTTTTAAATGTTAAATATAAATGTTATTTTAATATTATGATAATTTGATAGATTAATTTTTCTTAAAAAATTCTAAATGTTTATAGAAATACAAATTCAAGACAAATGTGAGTCTCTTCCTCTAGGTTTATGGAAAGATGAATGTGAGGCCTCTAAGTATCTTGGATTACATGGAGGCTCAACAATTTGGAATCAATAGCAATTGTTGATACACTGAATCACACTTATATTAGATATTAATGTTCCAAGTTAATGTTCCAAATGCTTTCAGGGAATACATACACCATTGTTGAAAAAATTCATCTTTACAACTTTGGTCTCTTTTGATAAAATATTTTGTAGTTTGAAAATTAGTAAAAACAAAAAAATCAAAAATTACTTTATGAATTTCTTCTTTAAACACTACATTTTCTGGTGTATTATTGTGTACTATTATTATTCCAGGTGTCCTTACAAGTGCCAAACTCTGGAATGGATCAATGCTATTTCCTATTAAGCTTATGTAAGTATGTTGTGTCATATAAAACTTCCTAAATACTATTAAAAAATGTTGTATATTTTTATTTACAAGAATAATATTAAGTAGAATTTACATTTAAAATGAAGGTAGATATAATTTCTCCTTTTAACCATTTTGCTTAAGTAAATATCAAGTAAATTTATGTAAAAACAAATTGAGCTTTTAGATTCTACGTAGAGGTTTTTTCTTTGAATGGGTCAAATTAATGAAACTTTAATTATATTAAAATTTATAATAATTTTAGCATGAATTAAGTCTACTCCAATCATGAATTAAGACGTTTTGAAACAACGTTAAATAGAAAAATGTTGTAAAATTTATATTTAACAAAAGTTCCTTAGTTAAAAATATGATTAAATTTTTACCATTCAATAAGATTTAATTAAAATTGGTCCATTTTGTGTTTTTTTGTTTTTTAAATAAAAAATAATACAAAATTATGTGAAATTTACAATATTAATTGAGGTTCGCCAAATTTAATTTATATTATAAGTTAGGAAAAATTTAATTTATATATATATTATAAATTAAAGAAAAAGTTTAATTATTTTATGTTTGCTTTATAATATTTAAAAATAATCATTAAATATTAATAAAAACTAAGAGTTAGAGCCATTTAAGTTTTTCTTTTTAGTTGAATGATTATCATGTGAAAAGGATTTACATCTTTACAAATATTTACTATTTAGGAAATGTAATTATATAATTTTTTTATGACTGATTTAAAATAATGTTATATTCTAAATTGTGTTTTTTAGTGTTATTTTACTTTAAATTAGTTAAATAAATGGAACATTAATTATATTGAAAAATAAAATAATTAGTTTATTTAAAGTATGATTATATTGAATTCAAATTATATAGGGTTCGTCTGCCGACATTATCGGATCCTCTCTCCATTACCCTTTGTCCCCTACTCCGTTATCGTGAGGCCTGCATGCATTAGCTCATTGCTCCTAACTTGTCACCGACCATTAACTCACCAACTTCCTTCCGCGCTCAATTTGAATTTGATTCCTTGCATGTCGTGCTCAGTTCTGAATCCACCAGAATCCTCTGAATCATGCTCCTTACCCAGAGCGCACCCCTGCATCTGTTCTTTCCTAGAGCATCGTCATAGACAAAGACCGACTGATCACAGAACCAGGTATTACACCCCCTCTTGTTGCATGGATTATTGATTTGGTTTCTAGAGTTCAGATTGGCCATGAATCTCACATACCCTCCGTTATAAATGATAGTTGGGGAGCTTACTCCATGTCTTTTCACTTAGGTTATAAAATACCACCTCCATCACCGTCATACATCCATTGAGGATAAATGAGACGAAATCCCCAATATCTATCCAACTCATAAATGGCAATCCATAGAGTTGTGAATATGGAGTATTATACAATGTCTTGTTAACATCCTCATGCAAGGATGGAGGCATTTTGGTGACCTCTTTCGAGCAAAAAAAAAAAAAAATTGCAACTAAATACATAAAAACTACAAGGGATCAGGGGAGAAGGCTGTCTCGATGGCTCTGTTATGCCACATTTTATAATAAAATTATTAATTTGTTAAAAGGTTATTTCTAATTCATGTTAAAAAGGAGATTTGAAATTACTTCCATATTTATTATGAATTGACATGTACCATTTTAAAAATGATTAATAACAAAAATAATTCAATATGCATATTTTCCAATGAAATAAATTAACATCATCATGTGTGGCTAATAGGACTTTGAATTTGGGTGGGGAAATAACAAGAATTCCATGCAACCACCCAAAATAATCAAAATTGGCTATATATGTACATGTGTGTAATATTTGAAAAAATAATGATAACAAAAATAATTCAATGTGTGTGCATGTGTGTATATTCCATTAGGTTATTATGTTAATTCACAATACATATATTGCGAATAATGATTTTTTCCTAATTTTCTTAGGAAATTGCTTAAATGTTTCTACCATAAATTTCTCCAAACAATTGTAGAAAGAAACCATGAAATTGCAAAAAAATAAAATAACATTTACAAATAAACCCAAAATTCCACAATTGAAAATAACACAAAAATGGAGAATGAAGTAGATTTATTTATTTACTAGAGAAATTAGATACAAAGCTATCAATGGAAATAGATATAGTGATGGCCACAAAAGATCCGCTGCAATAATAAATCGGGCTTCCAAAATAGAAATTGGAAATCAACAAGTTGCACTTGTGAATTCTGGATGAATTCACTAAGGGGATAGATGGGTTCTCACCCACCCTCTCTCTAAGTCACTTGAGGGTTTCCATCCTGAAGCTAGAACTGAAGCTGGGAACTCTCTGTTCTCCAAACCTCTCTAACAAGAAAATATCACAACTCCAAGAAATCTCTGAATATTCTCCTCCTCTTCCTTTTAAAGACTCCATAGATAGATCTCCAAGCCTCTAGAAGCATCATATTTTGATTATTTTAATATTATTATAGAAGCTCCTTTTTTGACTCCATCTACATCACTTTTAATTTTATTTTATTTCAATAAGTCACTTTTGACCTTTTTCCTTTAATTATTTATTTCCCCTTCCTTTTATTTAATTAAGTGACAAATTAAGGTCACTTTTAATTTGCGAAACTGCTAAATCACTCAACATGTTTTATCTAGCAAATAGAAGTCTCTTCTTATCATTGCATACTGTAGATATTCTTGTTCTAGTTCCAATGAACTATTGCACTAAGTTGTCCCATCAAATAATCCTCACAGAATGCCACCTCAAGCATAATTAATTAAGTGAGGCTCAATAATAACCTCGTTTTATGAATTAAATGGAACAAAATGAGAGTTGCATGGATGATGGAAATGCCAAGAGAATGCCATCAGATCCCATAAAAAATCCTCAAATCCCCTTCAAGACCCTTGATGGCATAATCTTTACTCCTACGACCTAACCATCACATACTCTATAAACTCATCCTCGATGTACTATAGAGGAAAATAAAAATGACATTACTATATATATATATATGAGGGGACATGTATTAACATTTTAATGTGAAGAATGTGAAATACAAATAAAATATTTCAACGTCAAATATGTAAATATTGTATAAAACAAACAATTTTTTTTCTTCTTATAGTTAAAACATTTTATTAGTGTGTTCCTCAAAACCGACATAGATCACTCTTAACTCTAAATCTAACAAGAGTTGATAGGAATAAAATGTCTTGACATGTAAATCTTTCCTCAAGTTTTTCACTCAAAATGAGATGTGCATCTTAAGATATTTGATCCCTCTCGGGGGTTGGTAGATCCCAAGTTAAGATGGATCTATACTAGTATCTAAAATGAAGTGGGTCATCAAATATTATTAACCTAGCCTAGATCCATTTTAACTCTTGATCTACCAATCACCAAGAATGATCAAATCTCTTGAGATACAAACCTCTTTTAAAGTGGAAATAGATTTGATCCCTCTTTTGGCTTGGTAGATCCAAAATTAAAATGGATCTAGACTTGTTTCATTATTAATTATAATTATTCTTTTATTTTTATTTTATTTTGACCTATTAAAAATATTAAACATTATAATATATCTAACATATTGAGTTGGAGAGCACCTCCCTTATTATAATTAATTGAAAATAATATTATTTAACCTTTCCCATTTAAAATTTATATGTTTATAATCCCTTCTTATTTTTAAATGTTAAATATTATAAATCCAATAAAAAAAATTAAAAGCTTTATAACTAAGATAAAGTAAAAATTAGACTTGGTAAAATTTACTTAAATTTATAAAACTTACCACAAAAACCTTTTGTATTATTTTTTCAAATTTTAAATAAATATTTTAAATTTAAGTTCAATTTAATTAGATTTTCAAATCTAATTTCATATTTTTTTTTGGATCAAAATCTAAATATCATAAACTTATTTTACATACACCTCTCTACTTTAATTTGGAATAAACTTAATTCATACTTAAAAAATAATTATTTTGGGTTTCAATAAGATTAACAATTTTAACATATTACTTTGTTTCAAAAAAATTAACATTTTAACACAGTAAGGAAAAACTATTTAGAATTTAAAAAGTTATTTTAAAATTTTAACTAATTCATTCTATTTTCAAAAACATTGACTAAAAATATCTTATTTTTGAAGTATATTTTTGACACTTTAAGTTTTTTATGTATTAAATATATACAATATGTACATTTTTTTAAAATAGTAGTGATTTTCATGTTAATTTGGAAAAGTGTTGATACAACACCAATCCCTTTTTGGGACTTATTTTTGACACTTTAAATTTTCTTATGCATTAAGTATGGATACTTTTTTAAATGTAGGTGATTTTCATGTAGATTTTGAAAAATGTTGATACATCAATTATTTCTCTCTTTTTTAGGCGCATATTTTTTACACTTTAAATTTTCTTATGTCCTAATTATGTACATTTTTTTTAAATATTGGTTCTTTAACCATTTTTCAAATTGTCTTCTTCCTCTTCTTGTTTTTTTGATCAAAGATGTTTGTTTTAAATATTTTTTGATTGTGTTTATTTGTTTTTCTTTGCAATGTTTTTTATAATAAAATATTCAATTTTTTTCAAAATTAAACAAAGATAATAAAATTAATATTTTGAAGTTAGAATTTTTTTATATATTTATATATTGTGAATTAATATTTCAATACACATAAAATATATTGTCACTAAATAAAAAAAAATTAAACTTTTGAAAAAAAAATACACATTGTGGATATAGATATAATTTTAAAAATATGTATTTCGAGATATAGATATAAATAAATGATTTTTATGAAAAGCATTGAATAAAAAATATTGAAAAAATAACAAAATTTATGAATTGTTTATGAATTTTATTTCATTTGAAATTTGTTTTCAAAAAGTAATGATTCACATTAAATTTTAAGTAAAAATAAATAAATATTGGGAAGAAAACAAAAAATAATTAAAAAAACAAAAACAAAATTGTTGAATTTACGTTTTTGTGATCCATATCAAGTTTAATGAGAAATATTTCGGTGGAAATCACATTGTAATATTTTTGTCGATGCGTTTCAAACCAACGAGTGTGGTTCATCGTCAGGACAAGTTGAAGAACCATATCATGGTTACAGGTCAAATAGGGAGAGCAGATCTTCCAATGGCTATATTTGACTAGGAAACAACTATATTGGACTGCGCAATTTGACTGAGAAATGGCTAAATTTGACTAGTCAACTCGACTGGACCGAGGGAGAGGAAAAGTTCTTAATGTTTTCATTACTTTTCTATTCATTACCAACATTTGAGTAAAAGTAAAGTTTGTATTAAAAATTAAGAACATTAATAAATTAGTTCTCACAATTATAATTAAATAAATAAAAGGTTAGTAAATTAACATGGAGGTTAGTTTTGTTCTTAATTAATGTTCTTAATTTATTAATCTTTCTTAATTTAACATGGAGGACAAGGGAGCGCTCCAACCTCCCCCGACTTAGAACCTACAAATGACGAGGTTTGAGCTACGCAAGGAAGACCCTAACCTAAACATTGTGCTCTGAAGTGGGATAATGATGGGGGATGATAAAGGCAAGCAACCTAAAGATAGTACTTAGGTTCGCATGGCTCCGATGAAAGAACAAGAGTTTGATTTGGAGTGCACCAAGGAAACCTTCATGGAAGCTAGGAAGAGCTTTGTTGATGCCTCCACTTTAGGAAGCAAAGAAAGACCGGAGCCGTAAATGGACCCCTCAATGCTCACGATGTTCCTAGAAACATGCATGAAGCTACTGCACGAAAGCAAACCTGTAAAGGGATTATAAGAACTCATAAATAGATGCGTTGGGCCTGTGCTAGGAGAACCCCACGTAGTCCGAAAGATTGGAAATCATGCGACAAGGACAGGGAGAGAAATGAGATTGACCACACAGATTGGAGAATATGAGATGGACCAAGTGATTCTAGATTTAGGATCGGACACGAATGTTCTACCGAAGCAGACATGAGAGCACATGGGAATGCCTACGCTACAATGGTCTCCTATCCAACTGCGAATGGCGAACCAACAAAAGATCATATCGATGGGGAGATTATAGGGAATCACCATGGATATTGAAGGAGCAAGCTCGCTAATAGACTTTGAAGTGATAGAGATTGTTGATGAAAGCAATCCCTACCTTGTGCTATTAGGAATAGATTGGGCTGCTGACATGAATGGGGTGATAAATCTGAAGAAGCGCAAGGCGATTTTTGAGAAAAAGTCTTTGCGCATAGTTGTCCCTTTAGACCCTACAGAAGGATTACGCTACGTGGAGCCAGTGCGCGACTATGAAAGCGACGACGACTTAGACTGCATCTACAAGATAACCGTGTGAGAGAAAGACTTGAAAAATCCCACCATGGATGGACGAATCTCATGGGAGCACGAAAAATCCTGTACGTTGGATTTAGATGAAACGACAGTTGTGTTGCGTATTAACGAAAGTAAGGGATTTGACTACGTATGATCGTTTAAGTGAGGTAGATGCCTTCTTGAACATATTTGAAAGAGAAGTGTTGGAACAACAATTTTTTGAGGCTTTGAAATGGATGCTACGTGCTACGCTCGCGAGGGGTGGTTGGGTACCAACCAAGGAAGCTTTGAGGACTAGCGCAAATGTAGGAGAATGATGCGCATGCATTTTGGGAAGCCTCATATGTGTCTAAAAGACAAGTATGATGAACGAGATGATCTGTGCACACATCTGTCTAGGTGGGTATAGGCATATGGTAAACAACCCACATGGATGCACATGGATCGAAAACTCAGTTGATAAGAAGGTGTTGGAAAAGAAATTGCGTGAATGGTCCCTCTAGTTGGGATGATGAAGTTTGGAAAGAACATGTGTGCAAAAGGTTACCCACGTAGAAGCCTTTAACAGAGTGTGTGAAGCACTGAACAGGGTATATAATGCGCAGTGGAGTGATTGGGACCTGCACATACTAGCATTTCTATGGGCTTATAGGACAATGTGCAAGAAACTGACAGGGCAAACGCCTTCTACATTGGCCTATGGAGCAAACATTATAGTTCCAATAGCGCGCAGTAAGTCTAGTCCGTGCATAACAGTTCCAGTAGATATGACGGTTCGCGAAGCCTTGGAAGAAGGGATCATGCAACTGAACAAAGCATAACGCTTGGGACTTGAGGAAGAAATCCAACAGGGTGATCTTAGGCTTCAAGAACATATGAAAGAAAGGGTGTGATTAAGGGAGAAAAGCACTCTGGTGGAAGTAGAAGTGAAGAAGCTTCAAGAAGAAATAAAGAAGGATTTTCTCGATTAAGAAAATTAGGATGATAAAACAGGGTGTGCACAATTACGGTGACGAATTTGGGGACTACCGATGAGAGTTGATAAGCCTGATGCCTTGCATTAGATCACATATTACTAAAGGGATGACCCATGGTGGTGTGCTGCAAATGGTAAAGTTCGTGACAGTAAAAATAAAAGACAGATTTTTTTCCAGGGAAAGTGATGGATGACCGGTTGAAACCCTATACCAGTGGCGCAACCACCTGACTAGCCATGGGAAGTACAGTCTTAGTGCTCCCAACAGTTGAAAGGACGTGCGAGACTATAAACTACTCTGCCCGAGAGCTACACGATATTGAGGATGCGTGCAAAAACAAAGTGTCACAAGGTCCACGACCATGCAAGGGGGTCTGCATTGCTACGTAGGTTGGCTGAAAAGTGATCATTGTAGTCACTATTCATGATGTGATTCTTGAATTGAAAACAAATGGAGCAGGAGACAAACATTTAAGATGAGCTTTATGGGCAATATTTGGGAAAATCTGTGGCCAAGGGAGCATTAATGGACTGGATTTGGGGGGAATGGTCGAATTCAAATTCAAAAGGTGCTATAAAATACAAAGGGCTGCCCAGCAAACAACACTTGGTCATTTGTGAATTGAGCTGTCGAGTACCCCAAGTATTCCGAACCGAGGTCTGTTTATCCTTTGGAGAGCGTTGGTTGAGTGCCTGAGTGAATGGTTGAGATATTTATGGACGAACAATATGGCAGCATCTGAAGAAGCCAAGGAAATCATAGAGATGACTGTCGAAGAAGCCGTGCAGGCTATGACCATAGAAGATGCCCCTGAAAGCATCGAGATTGTGGCAGAAATCCCTAAATCACCGCACACACCGAGACCAAAGAAAGATAAATAACTAATGATTCTAGTGTTTGTGTCCCCTCAAAATCTGTTGCGAACCAGATTAACTGTGGAGGAAAAAGGGAAAGCGGTTAACCTGGAAACCGATGAGGAGGAGGGTATGGAGGAAGAAACCGAGGGCACAGTCCCTCTAACTAAGCTTCTCGCATATGTCCCTCCATGGAAGGGTAAGACGAAGGTGCCCGAGGACCTTAATGAGAGCAAGAGCTCTCTGCAGACTTCGTTCCTCCCCGATGATATCATCTTTGAAGGAACACACTTGGGAAGGGTGCCAAGCTTAAAATTAAAAGACTGGGATATCACTGACCACAAGAAATTCCCTCACCTGGCAACCGTGCACCTCATGAAGCCAAAGAAACACACTGCAATGGGATTCATAGAGTTGGAGACACACAAGTGGTTACGCGGAGTCAAAAAGGCAGGGTTGTTTAACCTACTCTAGGTGTCGCATTACCATCGCATCCAAGTGACTATATTCATCATCAGGCAGTTGCTCTTCCTAGTGCATGGTGGGTGTTTGTGGTTGGAGGAGCCCATCCCCATCACAGACCACCTAATCCACCGAGTTACTCGACTCCAATGTAAAGATGAATACCCCGCAGACATTTCGGAGGGGAAGAGTAGTGATTTGGCCATGAAAAAGAAATACAAGTTGGAAAAGAAGAAGAGGGGCTACATGATCTCCAGTATCAACAAAAAAGCAGCTATAGTGGCGACTCAGATACTGGTGGGTAAGGTCATGTGGAAGTGTCGCACGGACGAGGTACCTGTGTTGGTGGTGGCATTTTCTTAATAGTGCACAGAAGGTGTCTAGTTTAACTGGTCTGAATTCTTGTGCAAGGAGTTCCTGGAAAATTAATGTGAGGCACAGGAATAAGGAAAAAATTCCACTATGCATGGCTTTTGTTGTCCATAGTGCTGGTGGCTGGGGAATTGTCAGAGGATAGCCAATTCCACACAATTGCAAGGGATCTCTCGAAGGCCATGAAGTATGCTTCACTGTGGGCCACTAAGGATGTGAACCAGATTTACGACGAAAAATATTCTTGTTTTTCATGGAAATGAACATAAGAATGGGGATTAACTGCAAGCCGCAGTTATCACCCACTGTCTACAACAGACTGCAAAGTTTTGCAGAATTTAAAGTGGACTTTCATCACATCTACCTTAGGGCACGCAAGGAACCTGTAAAGAAGTGGAACAAACTGCCTTATATAGCCACAGATGATGTGATCTTCGATGTGCTTGATATGTGGCCACCGGAGTGGCATGCTCCAGACATCTCTATGCTGGAAAAATCTGTTGCGCACAAGAAGGAGGAGGTAAAATTGCACGTGGTGCAGTTGGCAAAAAATAGAAGGAAAGAAGCAATAACAACGAAAGCGCAGAGGCACGGGACACTATGTAAATAATAGCAGAACAGAAAAAGGCCACAATAGCAGAGCACAAAAGGTAGCAGAGAAGGCGCGTGAGGGCCAGAAGTCGCCTTCGCCTGAGTAGGAGAAAGAGATGGAAATACGGGTAGAGCAGGGTGGCGCGGAGCCACAAACAACGTCAACACAATTGAAGTGCCAACGCCTGAGAGAGTGGATGGGGCCGCATAAGAAGGTAAAAGCATCCAAGTTGTCTATCAACCCGATCACCCTTACTAAGGGGGATCTGCATGATATAGGAGAGATGATGCATGACATCACCATAGAGGTCCTCCAGAAATTCACGGAGGAGAATTAGATTGTGTTGGGGGCCCTCCGAGCACAAATTCAGGAGCTGCAGGTGCATGCTCCTCAGGCTAGTACCCTCTCGACCAATCTCGCAGTAGGAACAGCCACAACTGAGGAAATGTTGTGCACTCATACAACCAACACAATAGTGCTGCCAGAAGGGGCACTGGTTACAGTAAATGAGGCCAACCAACCTATGGTTAGTACACTGAAGGGGATAGGGATCAACATGGTTGCGCTTCCATGGGAGACACTCTATGTTCTACAGGATGGTATTAAGGTGGAACTGCAGGCTAGGGAGAGCCGTGCATTGCAGGTGCTGAGTGAGCAAAAGATCAACATGGAGCAGTTGAGCTTGCAGTGTGATGAGTTCGTCTCTCAGAACAGGTAGATGGTGTAGGTACTGGAAGAAGCCTACTAGATGGTCCCTGAGTTGGCCATCCCAGTACAGGCACGCATCCAAATATTAGCAGCAGTGGTGCATAAGGCATGAGAAGAAATGGCTAAGGTTCAGCTAGAGTTGAACCTTCAGATCACAGAGCTATAGTTGAAGGCGTAGTTTTCAACTACTCTAGAGGTAAGGGAACAACGTGCCAGTGCCATTACATCAGGATTGGAAGAGATCAACAGTGTACTAAGAGACTGTACCAGAATGTTAGAAGAATCATTTGAGATCCTCACAAATATGCAGGAGGACCCGAGCATCCAGTGCTTGGAAATAGAGGCACATGAGCTATAGTATCAATATGAAAACGTTAAAGGGACCACGCAAACTATGGCCCTCACTCAGAGGCTCATGCAAATGCAACAGGCCAAAGTGCTGAAAGAGCAAGTAGACGTAGTGTGACACAAAGAAGCAGTTTTGAAGGTGCGCGTTCAACCTTGGATCAATGATGCCTTCGTAATCACAACAACAATTGAAGGCAAGCTCGCGCAAATGTAGGGGATGCAGGAACAGATACAGGGGAGCAGTTCCAACACCATGGTCTTAGAACAACGACTACAAGAGATTCAACAGGAAGCCCCTCACTGTGCTACCAACCTTGAAGCCATCTGAGCAAAGTTGGGAGGTCTCCACTCGAAGATCTCCGCACCAACAGAGTGACTCAAGGGCGAGTCATGATGTTTTTGTTGGGGGCTTGTTGGGCATCGGATACCCCTAAGGCAAGTTTTGGGGCTTAAAGCCCAATTTTTGACTAATTCTATTGGAAAGACTCCATGATTTGTGGGCGCGGAGTGCAAAGCTATAATAGATTCATAGGGTTGTTCGCCCTTAATTTTGTAAATGTAGTGTCGGTTTGAGAGATCTACCCCTGGTTTGTGGACCATGGGATTGTATAAAGAGATAAAGGCTCTAAGTGTAAAGAGACATCATCTAAGTATAGAAAGAAATCAATGAAGTAGTACGTTGAAGGGTAGATTTGTGTGTTTGGGTCATAGAGTAGGAGAAGGCTCTACAACTCAGTGCGCAGAGGCCTAGTAGTCCGTAGTTAAGTGCACAGGGCAAGTCGAGTCTTTAAATGTTGGAAGCATTAATAAAGAGAATTTTTACCATATTTCTATGTATCTTTTCCTATTTTATGTATTATTGGGTATGAATTGCATGTTTACTATTTATTTACTGTGCGAACTTATATAAATGTGCTGAGTAAATGAATATAATACAAGGTATCTATTTATGTGAAGATAACTAACTATTATAAGAAGATAAGTAAGATTCGTTGTGTGACTTAACGAAGTAGTGCAGATCACTACTCCAGCAGCGCAAAAGCCCCACAACCCCTGGTTAGGGCTACGTGGAGGTAAATATATCAGGGTGTGAAGGCCTCGCAGGCCAAGGAATTGTGTGAAGTAACCTGTGCAAAGGTATTCATAGTTGGACCAAATCAACCCCTTAGACATCTCAAGGGTACGTAAACCTTTTTCCAGCATCCCACCATACTACTTCAAGTGAGACATCAGTCCGTGCTCCGCGGACTGTTGCCGAAAGGGCCAGTAGTATAGGGATTTTTTTGCCTAATTAACTTCGAACCTAGGTCAAGCCCCAACAAGCCAACATATATCTTATCATGGATTCACATTTACTTTTGAGTCTTTGCTTCCCACCAAACCAGTGTAGCTCCTTCTAGTCTCAATGAAGCCAATTAGATTTTTATGTCGTCTTCTTGAAGGTTTTGAATTCTATAGTATACCTCCAATTGTTGAATTCAGTAGTCTAACTTTTCTACATTCACCTCTCCATTGTACATGGGAAGTTCAAACTTAATGTCTAATTTAAGTAAGGTAGTCTTTCCTTTTGGTGTTTTTGAATGAGCATGGGTAGTTTCAGTGGTGGTAGTGGATGATGATGTTGTGTGAGATAATGAAGATGATGAGGATGGTGGAGATGGAGCTGGATTTCCACCATTCCATTTTGAATGCTTCTTCTCATCCTTTTTATCCTCTGAGCTTCCTTCTCCATGTGGAGGTTTAGATCTCTCTCCAACCATTCTAGTGTTCCTCTCTTCATAGAGGACTTTAACCATCTTAGTCAAAGTATAGAAAGATTCCTTGAATGCTTCCTCTTCTGAAGAAGGATCTTGAGGCTTTCTTTCTCCAGACATAATGGTTGTGGATTCAGGCTCAAAAACTAGTACTACTTGTACCTCTTCAATCTCAGTTGAAGGAAAAACTTTAGGTGTTAAAAACTTGAGGAGTTTCAAGTGCAACTGGAATTGGAACTTTGGGTGGTGGAGATTATGGCCTTACGGCCCTCTTTCTTCTGGGAATTACCTCAATAGTTGCAACCAATAGCTTCACTTCTCCTTTCTGCAACTTTAACCTTGTAAGCATCACAATTTTGCAACCATTAAACCCCTAATTGTACAAACTTAAGAAATCAAGCAATTAAACCTTTCTTTGATACCAACTTGATCTATTTTTTATTGTTAGTGTTTGTTTTTCTAATATCAATTACAAATTTATAAACATGTGCTTGCTTATTTCTTCTTGTGTCGAGTTTTCATTAGTTGTTTGTGTATGTAAACAGGTAAATTTCTTTAAGTTTAATGTGACATTCATGAGATAAATAGATTAAATGATCAATTCTGAATAACAATAGTTAAAAGTACAACAAACCATCAAATAGACACGCAACACAGAGTTTTGATGAAGGAGTTCACCCCTCCTGGGCTACATCTCATTGGTCCAGCTTCCATGGCTTGGGCCTTTGTATTAGCTCAATTATGGAAAATATTGTTTTACAAAGCCTTATGGCTCTTGATACCTACACCAATGTGTTCATAATGTCCAAATTAGCTAGGAACACCTTTTCCTAAGCTTAATTTGGTTGAAAATTGCTCCAGTTATGCCTCTGACAAAATTTCCCTACAATTTCTTCTCCAAATCTGGAGAAATTGCATTAGGGCTGGTAAATGTGGAGGGAGGCCCAAAATTGGTGGCACTGCCAAAACTCCCATTTTTTTAAACTAAACATTAATTAACCATAAACTCGGGATTAGCGTTAACCCCGCGTTTTTAATAACCATAAACTCGATGGCCTTGGTGTAGTGGTCACGTACCAGACAATAAATGTTAACGGTTTTTGAACTATCTGCTAGGGATAACATTCAACGTAACCACATTATGGGTTAGTGTTCACATGTGGAATTCTTGCATGCGTGATGACCCTCCTAACCGCCCATTTCAACAACATTAAACTTTAAATAAATGCAAAGAACTAATGGGCCGAGCAACATGATGGTAGTAGAGTTGGTATGTGCTTGGTCTTGCTCAAAGGAGGTCACGGGATCGAGCCCCAGCGCCTCCATAAATTTTATTACTTTGCACTGATCTCGACCTTTGTGAGGTGCCAGGTGGTTACCTTCGGGCTTGCCACATGGCATACTTTCACTGGCCCAAAAACAAACCAATCAAAATGTGCCAACACACCAACCTGAAACCCAATGAAAATATGCTACTTTTCCAACTATGATTCGCTATTGACCACCATTGACCCTACTTAGTCACTTTCCACGTTAGCAGTACGGGCTACTGACTTTGCAGTGACTGGGTATTTTTTTGCAAATTTTGCCTATTTAGAAAAGCGATCAGAACACAATAGCTTTCTCATACGAACTCGTTTTTTAGTGAAACAAGTTGCGTTAGGATAATTTTTTTGAGATGGATGTGTTCATTCAAGTTTTGAGCCATTCTAAGAACTTTGATTTTTGAGATAAATACTGAGCACCTAATTAAGATACTAGCACAACTATTATGGATGATGAAAATGTTGAACTTAATTTGTTGAGAGAGGAGTTGTTTGCCTATATAGACATGTTTCAGAATAGTCCTCCTTCTACTATGAGAAAGACAAAACAATTGATTGATTTGCCTAAAAAAATTGTGGATGATGCTAATGATCTTCATATTATGGATTATTACTTCACCCTTGCGTTGGGTTCTTATGAACCATCTTGGAAGAGGAAGAAGAGTTTCCTTAGTCCTAAAAAGAAAAATAAAAGAAGAAAAAAAAATGTCAGCTTGGATATTGATTTGAATGTCCTTGCATCTGAAGATGAACCATTTCAATTTCAACACCTCAACAAACATGGTCATCCTCGCTCCAGCAATGCATCCTCTATTGTTACAAGTAAGTTCTATAGAGATATGAGATGCTATGTGTTTGCTCTTAACTGTGTGCATTGGTTGTTGTTGATTTTTTTAATGTAGTGTTTGAATGTTTACAGGGGTGCACCATCCCAATACTATGCCTTTACTTGAAGAACGTAGATAAAAGAACCATCACTCTAATTATCACATGAGTCAAGGTTAATTTGATGGGACTCCTAATTGATTTAATCTATATTTTGATGCCGGTATTATTTCACATGATATTATTTTCTCTCATTGAAATTGCATTGTTATCTTACAGAAACAACGACTTCTTCAATGGATTGTCCTCCATTTGAACATAATTGGCTCATTGAAAACACCCAAATTGGTGAATTGTGAGGTTTGTTGCTATGTGTTTTCTATTAAATGTGTGCCATGGTTTTTGTTGATGTTGTTAATGTAGTGTTTGAATTTTTGCAGGGTGAACCATCACAATACTATGCCTTCTCTTGAAACACATAAACAAAGGAACCATCAGTCTATTTATCACATGAGTCAAGGTGCATTTGATGGGACTCCTAATTGATTTAATATGTATTTTGATGTCGGTATTATTCACATGATATTGTTTTATCTCATCGAAATTGCATTGCTATCTTTCCAAAACAACAACTTCTTCAATCGATTGTCACAACATCTTATTTAAATGGATCGTCCTCCATATGAAAATAATTGGCTCATTGACAACACCCAAATTAGTGATTTGCCAAGTTTGTTGCTATGTGTTTTCTTTTAACAGTGTGCACTGGTTGTTGTTGATGTTGTTAATGTAGTGTTTGAATGTTTGCAGGGGTGCACCATCCCAATATTGTTCCTTCACTTGAAGCACATAGACAGAAGCACCATCTCTCTATTTATCACATGAGTTAAGGCGCATTTTATGGGACTCCTAATTAATGTAGTTTATAATTTTATGCTTGTAATAATTCACATGATGTTATTTTCTCTCATCAAAATTTCATTGTTATCTTACAGATAAAACAACTTCTTCAATGGATTTTCCTCCATCCGAACATAATTGGCTCATTGACAACATCCAAATTGGTGATTTTCCAGGTTTGTTGTGATGCATTTTCTTTTAAATGTGTGCACACGTTGTTGTTGTTAACATAGTTTTTGAATGTGTCCAGGGGTGTACCATCCCAATACTATGCCTTCACTTGAAGAACAAAGATAGAAGCACCATCTCTCTATTTATCACATGAATCAAGGTGCATTTTATGGGACTCCTAATTGATGTAGTTTTTAACTTTATGCATGTAATAATTCAGATGATGTTATTTGCTCTGATGGAAACTGCATTGTTATCTTACAGATGCAACAACTTCATCAATGGATCACCCTCCATCTGACTATGATTGGCTCATTGACAAAACAAAAACTGGTGATTTTCCAGGGTTTTTTCTATGTGTTTTCTCTTAATTCTCTCTTAAATTGTGCACTCGTTGTTAATGTGGTGTTTGAGTGTTCGAATATTGGACTAGGACACAGAATAAATCGACAGGGCTGAGGAAAAGAGAAAAAGCTTAGCCAACTTGTAGGATTCTCAAACAAGTTGTGAGAGAAACTGCAGCTTCTTCTTCTTTAATCTCCCACATAGAAACATTCATGTCATGAATTTCATTGTAGTTGATGATGCTAGGTTTTTGAGGATTCTTGGTGGAGTGACCAAATTTCATTCGGTGTGATTCGTAGCTAGGAGTAGTTGGTTGTTAGGGTTTTCTTGGTTTCCATAGCTAGGGTTAGGAGAGCTTGAAATTGTTCCAGCTTGTGATAAGTTACAAGTATGTACATGTACTTCATATTTTTCTATATAATTAAAGTGTTTCAACAATCCAATAATTGAGTACTTGCATATTTGTTTATGAGCTTGTCTTCCTTTTCTTTAATGGCTAATTTCCAGTGCTTTTTTATAATGACAATTTGACATGGCATATTAAATTGTTGCAATTGAACTACACTTGCCTGGTATGATTCATATCCATAATATTGTTTGAAAACCATTTGTTTCTTATATAAACTGATATGCCACATACACAATGAAGAAGAAAATCACTCAACACCCTTTTCCTTGTGCCATTATTGATGTTACTATTCTCATGGCTCCCTGTAAAGAATCTTCGTTGAACAAGGTTGAAATTTTGCATCGATATCTCATGTATCCAGTCCAAGAGCACTTGACAAAAGAAATTCACAAGGGTGCATTAGGGATTTATGTGTCAACTCAAGAATCAAATTTTGTTTTAGGGTATTATACCATCTCAAGTATACATACTATAAATTTATGCTTGGATTTAGAGTAGACTTGATGGAGTACATTTGATTGTACAAACTAGATATGTTTCTGGCGTTGGCTTTGGTTGGCACTTGTAACACTCTATCTCACCCTTAACATGCACAATGATTTGTCCTAAATACCCAACATTTCAAAGCTCTTGTAGCCAATCAAAGCTTGTTCACTTGTCGGCCAGCATCTATATTTTCTAACCCATTTAGTACAACATTAAACTTCTTAAAAAATCTTCAAAAACTTAGGATCCTTGATAATGGCATGGTGTGCAGCAATCTTCATATCAAGTTTGAAATTTAAGACATCGTCCCATGCCACACTAGCTTTTGTTTTCCCATCGTGGCATGTACAAAATATAAATTTCCTGTTTAAATTGCTAACCCTAATTATATCCATGTCAATGACATGGACATCTTTGACGCCCGTAAGTGTGAGGTTTTGAAAAACCATCGAATAAACATCACAAGATCTACCATGTAATATACAACATTCTAAAATATTCCGTAACAAAAACAATGTGACATTTCATAAAAGAAACAAAATACAAACTAAAGAGTAAACACTACAACATAATTTAGATATTTATCAATTCTCATACAAGTAACATAAACAGAAAAATGTACATGGTTTCTCTTCTTTGACATTGCCTCTATGTACAATTATTTTTTATTCCATATATTTACCTACATTGGTTACCTGTAGATATTTGGGGGTAGGAGGGGTTTGAGTGAGTATGGCCACCTTTGGGTCAGCTTGGATCATCAGGAGACATTGATGGATTTAGTGGTCTTTTCTTTTACAATGAACTCGGGCATTGAGAAAATTGATGTGGAAAACTAGTTGTGATGGTTCTAGTTGTTAATCTTGATGAGCACAGATTCTTTGAGCTCTTTAAATAGGTTGAACATAAAACGGAGTTTTAAAAGTTTAGACCATGATTCCTCTATCCTTTAGCTGTCAAGCGCAAGGCTTTACGCTTTTCTTTGATTGCTTAACCCTTGTAATGAGTAAAATATGACCACCACACTTAAACATTAATGGTCTCCTTGTAGATAGGTGTTCCCACATTGCATATCAATTTTATAAGTTAACTAGTGTTGAGGGATGATAAATTCAATGTAAATAGTTTAAACCTTTTTTTGCATATTTTTTCAAACATTTTTGCCTAAAATTTGGTCAAAATTTTAGAATAATTGCTAAAATTGTAGATATTAGTGGTTGAGATTGCATAATCTTAATACAAGAGGGATTTTTCAGAATGCTGAATCAAATTCTGCATTCAAAAATTAAATTGAAGTAATAGATAATTGCAATTAGAGCAACAATTATATACCTATATTCTAGTGATAGTTGCTAAAAAAAAAATCAAAAAATGTAAAATATTTAAACTTGTCCAAATGGATGAATATATCTGAGATGTGACTTCATTCAAATATCATAAATAAGTGGAGTATTTAGATTCAATCATTTGAAAAAGAATCCACTCAACTAAAGAAAAATGAAGTGCAACTTGAAATATGTATTAGGTTACTAAATTATGGGCCACTGAATACCATTTATCTTCTAGTGAAATCAAAATCATGCCATATCGCCAAATTTCTAGGTATAAATTTTAAATTTTTTATTTAGAAAAAACAACACCTTTGAGTCCAAGATTGTAACACAATAAAACATCATTCAATTCACAACAATGATTACAACCCTTCAATCCATTTGGCACTTGAGCATTATATACCACTATTGTACATTTCCTATCAATATAAAGCTTTTGTTAACCACTCGTATATTGCCACTTTCAAACCATGAATCATTTTAAAATTTTGTTAAAAATAAAATAATAACATAAATTTAGCATTTGAATGCATGGAAACAAAATGAGCGCATATGGTAGGTGAGACCAATACGGAAATAAAGATGCACCCCCTAACATCCATAGGGTACTTTGAAGACACTAAAATATACTTCTTGTGGTTAAATATGGCAACAAGAATATTCCAATGTAATTTTTCCTTCAATTAAATTGTGAAATAAAATTGAATTTAGTCTTAACAACTACTTGCAAATAATTAACTAATTCATTTTGAATTAATTAGTTGGGGAAATTAAAGTTAAAATTCCTTCTGAAGTCATGCAAGAGTTATCCTTTAAATTAAGGAGATAAGATTGAGTTATATTTGAGTTGTAATTAGTTAACTCAGTTTACTGACTTAAGTCTAGTTAAATTAGTTCCAAACTATTTGAGGAAATAATAGAGAGTTAAGAGTTAGTTGATGCATGCATGCACTCAACTAGTGTACTCTAGTTAACTGAAGATTCCCTTATCAGAAACTCATGCATGTCTATTATGAGAAAGACCCAGTTGAGATTAAAGACAAGGATAGTGTACTATCAGTTACATGTGTTTTCTTATAAAGAAAACTCATGCATGCAGTCAAGGCATCATTCCTTGAGGATTGTGCAGCCCTGATAGTGTGTGAGAGAGTGTTACACTTAGTAACAGAACATCATCCACAAGGAACAACGCAAGGAAATAGGAGTTTGGAGGGCAGAGAGGAAGGTTGGAGAAAAGCCAAGATTGCCTGTGAGAATCTGTGAGGATTGTACTGAGATCTGGCTAGCTGTGAGAGTTAAGGCTATGTATAATTCCTATGTATTTCCACCTATATGATAACGCAATAGTGTGGGGTTTTTAGCTGAGGTTTTCCCCAAAGTATTTTCATGTGTGTTGTGTGATTGATTCTTCATCTTCTGGTTATATTGTTTAGCTTGATCTTTAATCTTCCGCAAATTGATAGTAGAAGTACTGTTGGGCCTTAGTTTTGGTCTTATTTTGCTCTAAGAAACTTACTAATCCATCTATTTATCATCCATTTTCACTTCATTCATTCCATTTTGATGTATATTTGATATTCATTCAGGTATTTAGCTTTAATTTGTCAATCTCTAAAGTTTTTATGAAAGTTTGATTTTAAGTGCAAATTTGGCAGATTCAGAAATTCCCGTAATCACTCTATGGTTGATGTGGTTGCAGGACACTTGGGCATGAATTGAATACATGAATGGAAAGCTTGGGAACTAGGACTAAGCCACATATTCTTAGTTCGAACAGAACAAGCTTTATTAGGCCCATTTGGTGCTAGTCAATCATGACTAGTCATTCAGAAATCCCATAGAAATAGGGCAGTTTTGAGATTCTATGGGATTGGTCATATTTCTTGGGATGGGAGTAGTGAATTCGACTTGGATAGATGGATTAGAGTAGATGGGTTTGTTAGAGTGAATATAGATCAGTTTTTTCATGAGACTTCTTATTTAAGAGCCACAAACTTTGATGGCTTATGTATTGACTTATTATACTTTTATGTTGTGACACTTTTGGATTTAGGAGTTAATTTGAAGACTTGTGCTATTATTATTTTTCTGCTCAATGCTATGGATGTGTAATTGATTTGAGCTTCTGATATCACTTCTCAAGTGTGCAAGGCAAGGGTGGAGGGCCCCCACTCCAAGCTAAGTACACTTCCTTGTTAACTAGTTTTATTTCTTGTAATTCGTTTAGTGTAGAACTGGTTTTTCAAAGCTTTATTTCAGATTGCTTTATGGTTCATGCATGGTGATTGATTGCTTTCTTTCTTAGCTTATTCATCACTTTATTAATTTGAATAAAAAAAAGTGTTCAAGTTGAGCATCTCTTCTACTAAAATGATGAATTAAAACTAGTTTCTTTGGTTTGCATGCAAGTAGTTTCTTATTGTGATTTTGGTATTGAGATGAATAAATTATGATGAAATACTTTATGTGTCTCTTAAGTTAAGAGATTCTTTCATTAACAATTTATCCATCTTAAGTTCTTGATTTTAATCTCTGATTCACTAAGTGGTAGTTGAGGCAAAGGTGGACTTCTTGAGTCAAGAACCATCTCAATATTTTTCCTCTGCTTTAAACTAATTGAATTAGAGTTGTAGGATGTATGGCTTTAAGCTTACGAATAACTTATCTTTCAAGGTTTGATTATATTTGATCTTCACATATAGTGAACTTGCCTCAAAGCATAAACAACCCGGATTGATAAGAAATAATTGTGTTAATTTAGGTACATAAATTAGCTCAACAAGTACGTTATAGTATTCTAATTTGATTTATATATTGCATTATCGGGTTAACCTGCACTAGATTTTCTACATGGTATCAAAGCTGGATTTGTAGAATTTTTTTTCATGTGTTACTGGGAATAGTGTCCACTCGGATGCTGCTATTCCCACTAAGATGGGTGGCTATTTTAGAAACAAACAAGTAAAGTCTACTTTCATTTTCTTTTATGAAAATAGACAAGAGGATAACCAAGAAGACCAACCTTAGTCTTGCGCTTGATTTCCTCTCCTTCTTGATAGAGCTTCGCCGCTTCTTCTTCATCTTCCTAGCTTCAAAGAGAACCTGTGGAATCACAGTAACATACTACTATCGAAGAAAAAAAGATCTATATTCATAAATAACACAGGACCAGATGTGTGTTAACCATATAAATGCATATATAAACAAGTACACGAGAATATGGAAGAAAACTAGAATAGCTTTATTAAGATGAAAAGTAGCAAGAGGATTACAACCATATGTTCTGACCTAGCATCATCCTCCAGCTAAGAAGCCCTTCTTCACCTCAAGCAAAGCTTAGACCACCCAACACTATGAATGTACACCAGAAAACCAACAGCACTTCTCTGTAAGATACAAAATTCCAGCCTCTAGATCTCTGTGATGAGGGATCCATATATAGATGATTACAGAGAGGTGAGTCATCTTCTGGGATCTTGATTAGTGTCCTCTCTCTCATAGTTCTTGGTTCTACTTGGAGAATGATGATCTCTTACTCATCCCTAGTTGAAAACAGGGAGGCAAGTGTCAGAGGGGAAGCTTCTAGAAGATTCCATGATCTTCCACCTCGCATTTTGTCCCTGCCATTTGTCCATTCCCGACCATTTCACCCTACAGAGGAGAAATTCAATATGAATTGCACCTTGTACACTGGGAAGGTGATATGCATCTCACCCTCTGCAGTGAGCTTTCAGTATGGTCCAGTTTTGACCATTTATGAGCAGTTTTCAGTGGAAAACTTCTGGGAGATGATGTAATCAGATGACCTTGTTCCTTTAGGCAGTGAAGCAACACTTTTAGGGACTTAGGAGCCCTCAGTTTATGGACATTTATGATTGGGGTTGAAGTGCCCAAAAATGTCTATAACAGTTTCCCCCTAAAGCATGAGGTCGTTAATCTTTTTGATGTCAGGTGAAATGCTTTACTATGAGGATCCGAAGTTTTTTCGAGCTGGGAGGCAACTTGTAATAAGATACAATACAATACATTATTTTGACAACATTTTTTCATGATCTAGCTGAGGCGGGCATTCCCATGCTCAGCCTTATAAATTCATTTTCATGTACATAGGACAGACAATCGTCTGTGTGACAGCATGATGATATGGACTCATCATCCTTTGATTTGGATGATCATCTATTCGACAATGATGTACACTTGATGTTTTTATATTCTTGAATATATCGCAGCCCGGATGGATGAAACTAGATCTGAGGTCTTCAAAACTCGTTCAATATTCACTCAGAGTATAAGTCGATCCATCTGAAAATGTTTTGGAGTCGAACATGGAAAGACATCGCCTGATTACCAGCCAATGATGTAAGTTGTTAACAGGCGCGAGAGGAATCACCAATAATGACAATGACCTCAAGACTACAGTACCATTCAGTGGTGTGAAAG
>APFE030680954.1:98219-109008 GCA_000404065.3 Pinus taeda
CACATATATATCACTCTTAAGTGGGTACTTTTCATACATATTTGAGAAGAAAACACTACAACATCTTGATTTTCTTATTAGGATCTTGTAGCCTCTCCTTGTTCAACTATAACCATGCATTGTCTCCCCCCTTGAATGACTCCTCTGTTCCGAGGTGATCATGCCTAGACTTGTATCTTTCTTGTGACTTTTGCAGTGTATCTTATACCTGTATATGGATTAGATTGATATTTTTGAAAAATTATTTGGACTTTAAGATATCCCCTATAAGAACCTCCCTCACTCCTCCTTGTTTCCCATATGCAATATTCAAAGCTGAGGGTTGAAAAAAAAAAAAAAAAAATGGGGACTTACCAGTAGAAGTGTGGACTACCATGATGTAAGAGTGATATATATATATATATATACACACCAAATTTTCATCCCATGTCTTTGGATGCTTTTGATTGTAACCCCTCAAAAGCTGCACCAAATTCCTATTAACTACTTATGTTTTCCCATCTGTTTGAGGATGGAATTTTGTACACCTCTTCAACTTCATGTCCATCTTCTCCCACAATATATTCCAAAATCCACTAAGAAATATTTCATCCATGTCTGGAACAATGCTCCTTGGTATCCCAAAGTGCACCCAGACTTGTCCAAAGAAATATTTTGTTGCTTTTTTCTTGATGAGGATATGTTTATATAGAATCATAACACGCATCTTGCTAAATGCATCAACTGCCATGAACAGGTAGTCATTTCACTTCTTGGTTGTTGGTAAACCTCCCACAAAGTCCATGGAAATGCTTTCCCAGTGACGGGTGGGTGTTGGTAAGGGATGATATAAACCATGTTTCATGTTACTAGGCTTGTTGGTACAAAAAATCATGCATCTTCTTATGAACCTAGCTACATGTTCTTACATCCTGGGATAATACACATACCTCTACAAATTGGACACTATCTTCCCTATAGAAAAATCCCCTGACACCTTGGTGTTGTGATCCTCTATGATCAGCTACAAATTCTCACCTTTAGAAACACATAGCTTATCCATCCTATAGAGTATTATCTCTTCGAGATGGTATTCAATGGTGTTGTCACCATCATGCACATGGTTGTGATTTTGCAACTTCTGAAACACCTCCTTGAATTATTCATCCTTCAAATATGCCTCTTTGTACGCATCATGGGTGAATGCCTCCATGTGTATCAAAGTTTCCAAAGTTGTTATTTTTGATGTTGGTGGCATTGAAATCCTATCATCCAACTTGTTTTTGATTCCCTTCTTGTACTTGATTACTAAACAAAAATTTTGTAGAAACCCCATCCACTTGTAATGCATGGTTTGTTGTAGCATACTCTGAGCCTATAGATACTATAGTGGCAGGGAATCTATGTGGATTATTATCTCCTTTCCCATCAGATAGTGCTTCCACTTATTCACATCTTGTGCCAACGCATAGAGCTCCTTGTCATAGGTAGGGTAGTTAAGAACTGCCCCACAAAATACTTCAAAATGGTAGCATACATGCCTTCCTGCCTACATCAAGACCACTCCCATAGCATACTCATTTGCATCTATCTCCACTTCCAAAGGTTTTTGCAAGTTTGGTAATTCCAAAACTAGTCTTTGACCAATATTCTTCTTGAATTACTCAAAGGCTTGTTGTTGACCCTTTCCACTTTGGAAACTCTTGCCACCTATTGTCATGGCATGAAGTGGTGTTTCTACTACTAAAAATGAGGTTATGAATTTCCTCAGGTATTGTGTCACCCCAAAAAAACTCATAACATCAAAAACATTATTAGGCATCGATCATTTCATGATGATCTCCATCTTGGTAGGATATATCTTCATATCTCCTCCACCTATCACATATCCCAAATACACCAAATATTGTCATGCAAACTCACACTTCTTGATATTTTCTAGCAATTGGTGCTTCTTTAATGTCTCTAACAACTGCATCAAATGTGAGATGTGATCCTCCCAGGTAGAATTATATACTGGTATATCATCTAAATAGATAATAACAAATAAAACTATAAAAGGGCATAATATATCATTCAATAATCTCATAAATGTAGTTGTTGCATTGCATAGGCCAAATTTCATGACTAACCACTCATACAAACCTTGCCTGCTTTTGAATGTTTTTTTCCAATTATCTTCTTCTCTAACTAGAACATGGTGATATCTAGACTTTAAGTCTATATTGGTGAAGTATTTTTCTTGTACAAACTAATCATGTAGATTATGTATCCTAGGTAGGGGGTACCTGTTCTTAGGCATATTTGTATTCAACACATTGTAATCAATACACATCCACCAAGTCCCATCCTTATTTGGCATAATGATGATGGGTGAACCACATGGTGATGCACTTGATTGGTTGACACCTCGTTCTAGTAGTTGCTACAATTGTTTCTTCACCTCTCTTGCTTCTATAATGTTTAGTAATGGGGTGTCTTGTAATAGTTGGATCTTGTGCTCCAATTCCCTCTTGGGTGGTAACCCTTTAGACTCCCATAACACATCAATGTATCCTTGCGAAAACTATTCCAATTGTTATTTGTGTTTCTTAGTACACCCTTACAAGGATTCCTTTCCTCTTTACTAACTCTTCTACATATTGATTTTCCCTTAAAAATAGCAAAACATATTTCTTGCTAGAAATAATACATTTGTTAGCTTGGTTGGAACTTACCAATGAAATGTTTAACCTACCTTTATGCATGTTAATGATGAATAATTTTCCATCCTTGATGATGTGGTATTAGTTGGCTCTCCGCATGAACATTCCATCTCACATGTACATATATGTACTTCCAAACATGACTCCACATACATCAATTGGAACTACATCTAGTTCTACTTTTTTAATAAAATCAGCATTGATGGAAAATCTAATTTTTCACTATTTTTTTACCTTCAACTCTGCATCCTTATTTACACATCCTAATGGATATGGACTTGGATGATCATGAAATTCCAATCCCAATTTTCTAATCATATCTATTACAATGAGATGTGACTATGATTCTGATTCAAACATAGCATCAATCTCTATCTTCTTGACTTATATCTTTATGTCGAATATTTTGGTCATTTCTTTATTTTCCTTTTGTTGAAGGTTACTCAGATTCACCTCCTTCTACACTAACATACAGACAATCTTCTCATCCACATCTGATTTGAAACATATTTTCTTGAACCAGTCGACATGAGATTATGTAGTATACCTAGGGGGGATAATATGGGGTACAAAGGGAGGTACCCAAGGGAATAATGTAATAATGGGATGGGCCATAGTAATAAATAAGGTGGTTAACCCATATCATGTAAGGGACAACAAGTAGTTAGTAATAATGTAATGGGCCCATGGTATTAGATAGATGGTATTGAGGGAACCATGGTAATGGCCCATGGTATTGTATGTATGGGCCCTATATAAAGGCTAGAGACTCCCCATTGAGAGATGTGAAGGATTATTGTATGAACAAGCTTATGGCTTGTGGAGTGTTCTCCTTCCTTAAGGAGTGAATGTATGGTGTTGCCCTACCTTAAGGTTTTGATGAATAAAATGAAGCATTTCTATATTCATATCTTGTTAGTTCTTGGGTTTATTTCTATTATCTTATATTTTTAGATTAGATCTATAGCAAGTGATATCAGAGCTATAATAGATTATTCTTCTTACTTTATTTATTTTTGTTCTTTGGGTTAAGCTCTAGATGAAACTTCCAAAACTTATCCCTTGTATGGTCATCAATGTCGCAGTTGTTGCAGTGGTTGTTGGGATATTTACACTGGTGTGTTGTGGCTGTCATATTTTTGTATTTCCCCCTTTCCACTTCTTCTTAACTCCCTTAGAAACATCTTAGTGCTCCTCCTACTTCAATCCACTTGATTTTCCTTTCTTGAGGCCTATGTTCTCTAGGTATTGTTCCTATACATAAGCCTTGTCCATCGATCTAGGCTTGAAAAGAATCACATGATTTCGTAGATGGATTTGTAGACCCCTAAGATACTTGAGGAGTACATTTGGGTTCTTTTGGAAATATATAGCATTATGGCCATCTTTTTTAATTCTATGATGTAGTGTTGTGCACTCTGCCCCTACTTCTACCTGAAGTAGTTCCATCGACTCCATTGGTCATATACATAACCAATATGGTAAAATTATGACCTTATGAGGCTTTTAAAATCCTCTTACTTTGTTACTAGAGGATCTCCCTCCAACCTCAAGTTATCTATGTGGCTTTCCCACCAAGTGAAGGCATGGCCTCTAATTTCATCCATGCGAATGAAATCTCTTATTCTTCCTCAATATGATGAACATTGAAATACAATTATAATTGTTCTAACCACTGATTTAGATTTAGATAATCAATATGAACTTTGTATGGCTTGATATTAACCTTCACTTCCATTTTAAATAAGGACTGGGAAAGGTTCCTAAACCTAAAATTGGGTTGATCTATTTTAGGACATTTCTTTGGTTAGTCCTTTGTTTCTTCTTGATCTACTCATCTCCAATCTGATCTTTATTTTGAATTTGAACCCCAGCTTCTTCTAATAGCCCAATATTATTGTTTGGGTCTGACATGAGGAGATTCACATTATGACTTATCTTTGCAACTTTTTCTTCCAACCGTGAAAACATTTCTTCTACATAAATTCGTCGACCATGACAAAGGTTTTCTAAATTTTCACTTAGCCTATCTAGACTCCCTACAAAAAACCAAAATATACCCAAATAAGCTACTCTAATATTAATATGATCTATAAACTGACATGGATACTCCACTAGATAGTTCATCACAACAAATCTAATAAAATTGTGATTAAAAATTTGAGATTTATATTATTAAGGTTTTGTTTCTCTTAATATTTATGGATCTATAGGTTATTGTTAATTGTGTATGCGTGAAAGTTAAAATTATGTAGAAGCTAGAGAATATAAAAATAAAAACTCACAAACCATGATTTCAAACAAGATGTAACCTAGGAAACCCTTTCAGTTGAAAACCAAAATGGAAGGTGAGGTCAATCTGCTTTCTTTCTCTAAATAAAAAATGGTTATGAGTAAAAAGAAGTAAGGTGTGTGGCTCGTGGGCTACTATATTGCACAAATACTCTTTGTGTTCTCTCTCCATATTCCTATTGGCTATATTTATTGTCTATGGAAAAAATGCAGTTAAAAATAACGAAACATTTTTTCCTCTCGGTGGCTTGGTTATAACACAACTCGATAACCTAGTAGTGGTTAGGTTTGACTATCTAAAATCTTAACCAAAGTTACAATATGGACTCTTCTAGAGTATTATTCATCATATTCATGTGGCTAGCCCATTTTCCATGAATAATGTGGGGTTGTTGTGCCATCATCTCAAATATGGAGGTGAAAATTGGATGGTCATTGTCTAAGTGGCATAACCTTTGCGTATGAACTCCAATTGAGGTGATTTTTGTGTCGTTGGAAATGTTTATGTGTGTATAATATTAAAAAAGGGTGATACACTAAATCAGAAAATCTTTACACCCAAAAAATATCATTTGATGCCTCAAAATGCTCTCGGAAGTTTTTAGACCCCAATTTGCCAAATTGGGTCCTGCTAGTAAAAATGGTCCCATGACTTGATTCCCCCACCTTTTCCACTCAAAAGTCATTGAGGTGGATGAAAAAATTATAATGATCCAATTAGCATCACACCTCCCCATTTTGGGAGGCTTTCAGTCCCCAAATGCTTCTACTAAATGAGGTGAGGAAATTTTTCCTCCACCTTCTCTCAAGTGTACCATTTAGCCTTGCCTAGAAGTTGTCTTTTAAACCCAATCTACTGAATTCCATGTTGCCCTTGTCTTGTAGTTATAGGAATATTCTGCAAAAATGTATCCTCTACCAACTCTACCTGAGCATCTACTGCCAAATTCACATTCATCTACCACCTTTTCTAATATCTCAAAAGGACCAGATTGCAAAGTCCTGACTTTCTTACCAGGACCTTGTAGCCTCTTCTTGTTCTATTGTAACCATACTACGTCTCTAACCTTGAATGACTTATTTGTTTGAGGTTAATCATGAATGGCCTTGTATTTTTCCTGTGACTTCTACAATGTCTCCTGTACCTGTATATGGATTTTTCTAATCTTTTCTACAAAACATTTGGCCCTCAATGCATCCCCTGTAAGATCCTCACTCACTCCTCCTTGTTTCCCATATGCAATATCTAAAGGTGAAGGTGGAAACTATCCAAAAAATGTTTCATATGGGGACTTACCAGTAGAAGTGTGGACTAATGTATTATAAGAGTGTTGTATATATACCAAATTTTCATCCTAGATCTTTGAAAGCTTCTAATTGTAACCCCTTAAAAGTTGTGCCAAAGTCTTATTGACAACTTCTATTTTCCCATCTATCTGAGGATGGAATGTTCTAGACATCTTCAACTTCTTGTTCATCTTCTCCCATAATGTAGTCCAAGATTCACTAAGAAATCTCATGGCCCTAACTAAAATTATTCTCCTTGGTATCCCAAAGTGCACCCAAACTTATCCAAAGAACAAGTTTGTTTCTTCTTGTCCACTAATGGTCTTTTTACAAGGCCTTAGAACACATGTCTTTCTAAACCTATCAACTATGAGGAATTGGTTGTCATGTCCCTTCCTAGTTTTTGGTAGACCTCCCACAAATTCTATGGAAATTCTTTCCTAGGGACAAGATGCTATAGGTAAGGGATGATATAGGCTATGTTTCCTATTACTAGGTTTGCCAGTACAACAAAGCATGCATCCTCTTATGAACCTAGCTACATGTTCTTGTATATTTGGCTAATACACATACCTCTACAAGTTGGTAAATGTCTTCACTACACCAAAATGCCTTGCAAACTTGGAGTCAGTTGCAGACACTCACCTTTTGCAACACATAACTTATCCATCTTGTAGAGTAACCCATCCTAGAGATGGTAGTCAATGGTGTTGTTACCATCATGCAAATGACACTAGTTCCAAAATTTATGAAACACCTCCTTGATGTCCTCATCCTTTGAATATAACTTTTTGTATGCATCATGTGTGAATGGCTCCATGTGCATCAGAGTTCCCAAAGTTGTGATCCTTGATGTTAGTGGCCTTGAAAGCATCTAGGCCAACTTATTTGTGTTACCCTTCCTGTACTTAATTAGTAAACGAAACTATTGTGGAAACTTCATCCACTTGTAATGCCTAGTTTGTTGTAGCTTACTATGGACCTCCATGTATTATAGTGGTTGGTGATTTGTGTTGCCTACTGTCTCCTTACCCATCAAATAGTGCTTCAACTCCCTCACACCTGGCGCGAGTGCAAAGCGCTTCTCATCGTAGGTAGGGTAGTTAAGAACTTCCCCATGAAATACTTCATAATAGTAGCATATAGGCCTTCCTCTCCACATTAAGACCTCTCCCATAGAATACCAACTCACTTATGTATCCACTTCAAAATACTGCTGTCGTTTTGGTAATGCCAGAACTATTGCTTGACTAATATTCTTATTTAATGCCTCAAAGGCCTAATGTTGTGTTAATTTTTCAGATTGTTCTATAATGTATAAATTACTTTAGCCAAATTCTACACCTCAATTAGAAATATTTTCAATTACAATTAATATTATATTCATAAATAGTAATTGAAGATAGAAAAACAAATGCAATGACAAAGGATACAATCATCACATCAATAAGAGACACTAGGTTTGGTCAAAGACTAGGGGAAAACCCCACAAGGGGGAAAACCCTTCGAAATTCTTATTCTATTAGATTGTCATAAAATGTTCAGCAGAGAGTGAAATGAGCCCAATACAATATCATCCAGAAAAATAATCCAATACAAATATGAAGTAGACTTCTAGAGTCACTGTGGTATAGAGAGAAACCCTTCAGCTTTCGGTCGACTATGGTCAACTTTAATCAAATATGAAACCCTAGATCAAAACCCTAGTTGCTCCCTTCAGGTTGACATGCAAGCAACTATAGCCTCCCACTCACTCTCTTGGCCTCTATAAGTGTGTGACATGGTTGATTTAGCCTAGTGACATGCATGCGACCAGAAAACAGAAACCTTAATTTCTACGAACCTCAAACCTGAAACTTCGGACCCTGTGTAAGCTTCCTCTGTCGAACCTGTGTAAGCAAATTTAGAAATATTATAAGAATATGCTTGTTTTCTATCTAAATGAGCTCTAATTCACTTGTATTTATAGGCTTTCATGGATGTCCAATAATGTCCATTTGATGTTGAGGTGGACTTGTCCAAATGTGCATGTGTGGGTACATAAATTCAAAATCCAACTTCTGCTTGTCGAAATGAGGTGATCTTTAGGCCAATTTTGGTCCTCTCAAAATGAGGAACTCAATGCCATCATCATATCCATCATATGAGCTTTCCAAGGTGGAATTTGACATAGTTTCATATTTTAAAACTGCCTCTCAACTAGGGAGGATTCCACATTTCAAAATCAGTTTATCAATTAATATGTCATCATGTCATCATATGTCCCATCTCTGCTCAACTCTATATTCTAAAACATTCTTGAATATAAAGAATAAGAATAATTATGGAGAAAACTCTACCACCCTCTATCTCTTTGGAAAGCATATATCAATCTGAAACCACATCAAGGAGCTAATACTCAACCCAGAATCTCATGGGGAAGCTACTACTACGACCCCATATTGAGAAATAAGTGATATGGGGGAGATAATAATCAACCCATCCTATTTCCTATCAATATTCCCAACAATGACCCTCAATATTCATGTGGTAGAACAACTAAATCATAATCCAAGCTTGGGCAATATACCCAACTTACCAAAGGTAAGGATCACATGCCCCCAAGCCTCCTCAACCCATTGGCCAAACGAGGAGGGATAATCCCAAAAATCCCATCTTGTTTGTATGATGCCAACTAGGGTATACTTTGCAAAAGACCAAGATAGGGTGAGATACTACTCCAACCTTCTGGGTAATAGATAGGGGTGAAACCCTATTTTCCAAATAACCCTCAACTCTAGGAGCCCTCTATCTCAATTCCACACCCTAGGAGCTCAAACAGGGGGGGGAAGAGTTGGCATAGTGTCCTCAATCAGCGATGCCCCTTATTAGGAGGGGTCACATCCATCAGTCCAAGCTTCTCTCTAAAGACCAATAACTTCCCTCTCGTCAACACATTGGTGATAATATATACAATATGCTCATCTGTTGATATGTGATGGAGAGGAACATCGCCTCTTTGCACCATGTCTCGAATGAAGTGATAGTGAATCTCTATGTGCTTGGACTTATCATGAAATATTGGATTCTCTGCTAGACGGATCCCACTCTTGTTGTCACAATATATCATTCTAGTGTCTAGGACCTGCTCAAAAAGCTCTCTAAAGAGCTTCTCAACCAAACTGCTTCATAGTTAGCCATGCTAGCAACAATATACTCTTCCTCAACAATACTCAATGATATGTACTTTTTCTTCCTTATCATCCAAGATATCATGGAAGATCCAAGACCAAAAAAACATCTAGGCATACTCTTATTGTCGATAATGTTTCTTTCCCTACCAGCATCGGTGAATCCATGAAGTTGAACATCTCTGGTAGAATATATCAGACCAAGTGTTGTTGTCCCATGTAAATATCTCAAAATGTGTTTGGCAGCAGTCCAATGTGCATGAAGAGGCTCGATCATGAATTGACTCAATTGGTTCACTACATAGCATATTTCTGGATATGTGTTCACAAGGAACATTAGAGCCCAATTAATGATCTATACTCGAATGGATTTACCAAATTAGGTCCTGCAACTTCTCCACATAACTTCTTGAAGTTTAGTTCCATCGATGTGGGAAGGGACTTGTATTTTGTCATTCCAAATCTCTTTAACATATTCACAACATATTTTCCTTATGAAAGGAAAATATCACTAAGCCTTTGCAATACCTCAAGGCCTAGAAAGTAGTGCATGAGTCCAAGGTCCTTCATCTCACATTTAGAGGCTAGATTTTATACAACAAAATGACCTCCTCATCAACTCAGAGGTGAAAGACATGATGACTGAAGCAAAGACCACAATTGCAAGCCTTGATTCCACACTAACAGTGGTTGCACACTAAAAACCTACTTTATAAAGCTTGTTACCAAGCCTAAAGGAGCGTTAGTGACCCCATTAACTCATGTTACTAGTGAAGGGGCAGCGTTAGTGAAACTAGGAGATGTTCAAAGGGACAAGCCAATGAATTCCCTCACAAATATCTAGATATTTATCCCTACATTTGCTCAATAAAAGCAAGGAAACATCTAAAAGTAAGATATTTAGAGAATTTCCAATCTGAGAAAAGAAGGCAAATGGGAAAGAGCTAGAAAGCAGAGCAAGTTCATTGCTTTTTCCCTAGTGAACTCTAGGATGAGCTTGGCAACCCTAACTCAATTGCTATATAAGCAAAGTGAGGGTTATTTTGAAAGAGGTCAGAGCATTTGAAAGGATAGCCCACTAAGCTGTTGTGAACTATCATACAATTGATGAAGTGAGCTGAAAGAGAGAGAGAGAGAGAGAGAAGAAGAAGAAGGGGCAAGGGAAGGTTGATACAACGGATGGTTGTAATCACTCTTCCATTATAAATACAGAACTATAGTTGTGCTCCCTACTCCATAGTGTCGGTAACATTGTTCATTGAGTTGTTCATTTCGATACTTGTCAAGTTGAGTAGTTTAAGTTGTATACAAATATATGTTCATTGTACATTCTTATATTAGTTTTCAATATTGTAT